>JAUELA010069308.1:0-10577 GCA_031471845.1 Boltenia villosa | reverse complement strand
GCTATCATTACTGATGAGTTTTTATAGACAATTTATTCAAGTTATGGTCTATTTTAGTTCAATTTGTTACAAAATCTCCACTTTAGACCTTTGGCTTTCTGATACCAGTGTAGGGGAAAAATGCATTTTTCTATTTTCTTTGAGTTCAACCTTCTGTCAAATTTTTTTTGTGTGGTTATATAAAAACCCCAGAAACCAAATAGGTCATAGTTAGTAAATTCCATTAGAACAAGATATGATAAGATATAAATAACAAAAATCAGTTTTAGGGAAAAAACATCTGTCAATTTTTGCAATTTTTTCAGATTTCAGGTCAAATTATGCGTGGGTTCCCATGACCCAAATTGGCTAAAATTTGGTTTCTGGGGTTTTTGTATAACCCCACAAAAAAAGCTGTCAGAAGGTTGAACTAAAAAAAAAATTTTTTCACTCCATCCTATTGTGCAATATGCACCCCTGGTCTAGACATTCGAGATGAGGTTATCGGCTGATTCGACAGATGATTTGCGCCTCATTAAGCCAACATATTTAGCGCAATTAAACAATGACTGCGAACTGGCGCTTTATTGCATGTCTTTAACAAGAACGGCAAAAGTAGGGCTATGATGGTGTACATAGTTGTAGTCGCCTATCAAGGGAAATAAGCTCCGTACCGACGAAGAGTTCAGCGTCACCAGTCACTTACTCACATCAAGGATCATGCTGAAAACGGCATATTAAAATATAGCACTGAAAGTATAATCCTTCAGCAGTGGATAAATGATCGTAAGATTTATTTTTTGAAACACTTAATGAGAGAGTATCTTTTTTATTGCAGCGGACAATTTGCAGTCGTACGCAAATGCATCCATAATGAGACAAAGAAGCGATTTGCAGCGAAATGCATCAAGAAGAAGCGAGCGAAAGCTAGCAGGAGAGGGGTGAGTTATGCTATACATTATTTAGTGTTATTATAAAATGTGTGACAACAGTGGTACCTCGTTTCACATAACCTAGGGCTACCATATGACCACTTTTTGGAGGACATGTCCTCTTTTTTCAAGAAAAATGAAATAACCTCCGAGATCACTAAAAAGTAACAAATAGACCTCCTTTCTGCACGTCATATTACTTAAAGTTATATATTTATCAGGAATTGAAATGCACAAGTGACTAGAGTCTAGTAACTAGACTATCCGTGACACCTCGGGTCACCCAGATCTCAAAACTGCATAATTTCGGAAATTCGCAGAAGGATTTCAACAAACAAAAAATAATTCCCGTCGCTTTGCCTACCCTTGGTATAGACCGCCCCATTTTGGGGGGATGAAAATATGGTAGCCCTAACATAACCGAAATACAGCCACTGCATGTGTATGAGTGTGTGCTATCCACTAATTGTAATGTGTAAATCCGTATCCGAGTGCAGTGGCGTTGCCTGGGTTGTGCGCACAGGGCGGCCCAAACTATAATTTTATTACTTTCTTTCGATTTTGAGGCAGTAAATTTGTATTTTAATATTATTGTTTGTCTCCACAGATTTAAAATTTTATCATTATTACATTGTTCCTCATTCAATAATTGATATGTAAATCTTTCATATACGTGTGTTTGTGGCAGTTGAATGTGTATTACGTTTAATGAAGGAGCGGCCAATTCGGCAACCGCACAGGGCGGCCAAACCCTCCGCTACACCACTGCCCGAGTGACTGTATTTCATCTGTTTGACACGAGGAAAGTCATGCTATAAATCATAGACTGTGTTTATGCAATGTGTGATACCAGTGGTACCTTGTGTCACACAGTTGAAATTGAATCACCCCGATACGAATTTAGCATATTACAATCAGTGGATAACACACACTCACACACACACATGTTTGAACCCCCACTGTTTATACTAATTCATGTCATTTCAATCCAGGTTCTCCGGGAAGATATCGAGCGTGAGATTAGTTTGCTCTGTGAAGTATCACATCATGGAATCATCAGGCTTCACGATTGCTTTGAGAGTCGGGAAGAAATTACTTTGATATTAGAATTGTAAGTAAGATTGGATAAATAAACAGCATTTTTACAGGAAATAAATCTAAATATAACATCATTTCGTTCAATAAATGCCCACGTACGAGAAGTATTTGGACATTAGATTCACATTCAAGCTGTTTATAATAGCAACGTCATTGTCAATGAGGAATACCAGAGACATCATAGTTGCTTGAAGCTTACACACATTCACTAACATGTGCGGTACGACGTTAGCATACAATCTCTCAGCCGAGATATTTTACTTTTTTCATTGCAATACGTTTGAGCAGGATGGCATGTCACAATTCCACTGACAAACTTCCTATATGACGTCATAATGTCGCTTGCCATTACAGCGCTCAAACAACAACAATACCACGGTTTCGATCGTTTTTATTATGCCTCACGTTATTATGATTCTGTTAACTTATGAATTATGTGCATACACAACGATGAGTTAGAGCTTTATTTCGTCATTACTTCGTCATAATTAACCGTTTTGATACAATGAATCAAGCGGAAACCAGTCATTATTCACAACGGACAAAAAAAGTGCAGTGAGCTTGTGCCGTTGAGCATGCCGTTTGGAGACGGCATAATGTTCATCATCATCCTACACTATGTGTGTTAGGTTTGCCGCATGTAGCGTCATGGATGACGTCATCAATGAGCTTATTCTTCCTTGTTCATTCTTTAAAAACCTCTCGACAGTGATAATGTGTTTTATTATTTTTAATTCAATTTTCAGAGTGGAGGGAGGGGAGCTGTTCGATTTCTTGGCAGAGAAGGAATGTCTGACAGAGAAAGAAGCAGTAATCGTCATCCAACAGATCCTTGAGAGTGTCGGATACTTGCACGACCAGAACATCGCACATTTTGATTTGAAGGTAAATTGCTTCGAATCAGCTTCAGTTTGGAGAACATCGAATCTTAATAGATTCAACAGAATGTTTATTGCCCCTTTTACACTATGATAGATCTACGGTAGTATTGCCGAAGAATTGCCTATTTGAAAAGTAAAATTACGCAAATAACTTTTTGCAAATTAGCACGACGGTAGTTCTACTTTGCAAATAAGAATTTGAGTAGTTTTACTTTGTAAATAAGCAATTCATCGTTAATTCAATCGTATATCTACCATAATGTGAAAGGGGCATATGTTCCGTTTAAGGAAAGGTAAACAGTGGAGAAGTGGGAAGCGAGAAAATTGAGCAACGATCAAACAAGCGTTGATTGAGGGTTAGGGATTGCGTGTATTTAGGTTTTTATTTTTTGGAATAAATGTTTTTCCGCACTTTTCTCAACGCCCAGTTCCTCACAGCACACTTCTCCGCGATCCTTATGTTCTTGCATAAACAGTTCATCGGCATATGAGCGACAGAAATAAGAGCGTTCACTATTAGAGCTCGGACATGAGAAAGCCAGTAAAATATTTCTGAAATTGTTGGATCGATTGTGTATTCCTTGATGTAGTTGTTACGCGAGGATTTGCTTCTCTGTGCCGGGTTCGCTACGCTGCCACGTACATGTAATATGAACGCAGCTAGACACTCATGAAGGCCCTACCATAAACCCTTCGATGAAATACTCTCTATGTCCCTCTATACTTTTATTCGGCGAACAAAATCTTCAAGGGTCTCTAACACGGTTTTAAAACTGGGTAATACATAAACGAGAATTAACATTAATTGAAACGTAGTCAAACCAGTAGCCAAAACGATATCAGTTAAACGCCCAAATAAAACGCAAGAAAGCAATATAGATACAGGCCTCTTAATGAACTATACAATTGCTGGACACCTATAAAAATATTAATGTAACAGTTGTTCAATTTGCACTATAACGCATAGAATACATTTGCAATAATCCGTCGCTACACCGACCCTAATTTATAGTATTATATTTCCGGTTCCAAATTTTATATCGATTCGAATAGGAATATTTGGCCTTCCTTTGCTGTTGGTCAATATATATCAATTTAGAATGGTCTTATTTTATATCTCCCATGAGACCTATTTCTCCATCAGCTAATTTATACTGCCCGCATTCATTTGATTACCATCGATATAATTAACCAGGCCTCAATGTGAGGCTTATGTGATAAATAATATTAATATTTTGACAGCCGGAGAACATAATGATCTATGATATAAGAAACGACTGCCCACGGATCAAATTGATTGACTTCGGTCTTGCCCAATTTGTTCGGCCGGGACAGGAGCTCAAGAATCTGCACGGGACTCCAGAGTTTGTCGGTGAGTAGGACCATATCAAATGAATGATTGAAATCATAATTAGGCTAAGGTCTGTTATTTTACTGCTCTCATGTTACTTCTGACAACTTTCTGAGACCAAATAGCATTGTTACCGGGCCTTTTATCACTCTCAGGCACATGCTTACAATAACTTCTAAGGCACGTAAGGTTTACAGTCATGAAAGTGTGATCTTCGCGACTCTTGTGCACTCATAGTATAGTGGCTGAACTGGAATAGATGAATTCATGCATCTATTGCAGTCACCTGGCCTTGTATCACAGAGAAAGAAATGCATTATTTACTATGCCTTTCATAGCATGAGCATATAAATATGTTTTTGGAGGTAAATTCATCTTTTTGTGATAGTACAAATATATCTCAGGTACATGCTTACATTCATTACCTAATGGCATTAATAATATTCTTTCGTTAACTTGGAATATCATCAAAGTTCAATTTCAACCATTTTATCTTGAACCATTTTACCAGTTTATTCGGTATATACAAGGGAATTGCACAATGCACATACCAATCCATCACTTGATGAGCTTGAGGATTAAAATAACTCTCTTTCAATCCTTTGTTTCCCAGCTCCAGAAGTTATTGCCTTCGAGCCGATCGGTCTTCCTGCAGATACATGGAGCATTGGAGTCATCGCTTATATATTGTAAGAACATTTAATAAATTATTAAATAAGGAAATTTCAACGTCTACTAATAACGGAAACCTAGGAGATCATTTTTTAAAGTGAGTGAGCAAATTTCCCGGTGCGAATTAATTGCATCATTTGAATACTTCGCCTGCTTCAATACTCTAGGCACAGCAATCTACCAGTTGTCGCTTGATATTCTACAGCAAGATACTATTCGTCCAGTAGGAGTTTTTGAAAGCTGGGCACAAGTCATTATGGCTATTTTTATTGCGAAGGCAAAAGGAAGCTAGAGCGTGACGCCAAAGTGCATCAAATGTGATTACATTACCCACTACTTGGTCATACCGAATACTCGTCTTCTTGGGCAAATTATGTAGGATTCTAAAGAATTGTTATAAGAAACACGCATTTTGTTAAATGAAATCATTTTTTTTCAGACTCAGCGGTTGTTCTCCTTTTCTTGGTGAGGACAAGCTTGAAACGTTCGACAACATCACGAAAGTTGAATATGATTTTGACGAAGAATATTTTGGAGAAACCAGTGATCTGGCCAAGGATTTCATTCAGAGCTTGCTGGTAAAGGATCCAAGGTGAGACAGTTGCTTGTTTCGATATTACGACCTCCAACTCCACTGGTATTTATGTCGTGTTCTGCACCTACCGCAAATTCAGCACTTTTAGTGAGCACTGGCTCCATCCTTTTGATTATTCTTATTTGCCGAGGGCGAAGTGGTTTAGAAATTTAGGTTTTTCATCTTGCTCGGTTGTAGACAAAATTACCCCTGGTAAAGTTACACTGGTCGCTTACAGACCAAAATTTCTTTTTATGAAATCAGGGCAACTGTCCAAGGACAGTTTCCCCCTGAAAATAGATCAAGTTGGGAGTTGGGTTAGATGTAGTCTTAAACATTCTTTATGTACATTACCAGGGGATATTATCAAGAGAGGCGATCCTAGAACCACTTTTCCAGCTAGTGGGAACGAACATCAGTTGTTGAAAGAAAACTTATGATTTAAAGTGCGGATCTAATCAACAGAATCTGTGATTTAGTACACATGTCACGAAGAAGATCAGCAATTGATGTTATAATACCTAATAGTTCCTTATAACACCTTACAAGACACTATATGAATACACACAGTCTAGCTAAAACTCGTGTTTATGCCTTTATTAAAATCCTGTAAGTTTTCCATAAGGAATCCATCACATAAGAAACCGTGTGAAAATTATGTATGTTATTTTTAGGAAACGATCTTCGATAGCGGAATGCAAAGAGCATCCTTGGATAAAAGTAAGTGAGATTTAAAAAAGAATCATCTATTTTAAACAAATATCAAGTTGAATATACTCCTGTTATTTCTCTTAGGGAGCAACTCATTTTATTCCCGCGTGGGAGACGCAAGAGCCTATTTATGACTCAATAACAGAATCGAGTAGCCCACCTCCTGATGACGTCATAAAGGAAGAGGATAATTCGTCTGAAGAAGACGCCTCCTCCACGAGCAGTCCTCCTGCTTTAACACCAGAAGTTCCGACTCAAAATACTATAGAGGAACGACCATATCCTAAATCACCGAAACAGCACATCGCTATTCCCATCGTTCACGAACAACCAGCGAAACCAAAGTCCATTTCTATCCCTGTACACCACGAGCAGTCTGAGAGGTCAATGGTTCAAAGAGGAGCAGGGAGAAGAGAAATGACGTCACACAAAAAACGTAATGACGTCACAGACGGACTTGAAAATCTCTCTGTTTCTAAGAGACTGCTTGAGAACCTTCAAAAGGAGAGAGGGGCTCTTGAGAAAGACATGAGAGTGTTTGGAGAGAGTTACCTCGTTCTCTCGGATGATGACGTGTCACATATCCGCAATCGTATGGAAAGGAGAGCGGCCGACATCATTGACGCATTGGACAACTATAAGAGCAACAGAATGGGAATTACTAGGACTTCCAATTCCCTATTCGGAGACAAAGGTTTGTAAATTTATTCAATGTAGAAAAGAATCGAAGATTTTTCATTGGATTTTGGGTCAGCAACGGGGTCGGAGATAGGGGGAGAAAAGAACACCCTTTGAGACCACTTTATCTATTATTTTTTGATAAAATAGCGTTTTTGAGTCTTATTTGTCCAAATATATCTTGACATTATCAAATGACACATAACTTTAAAGTAAGGAAATCTTGCATCCAATTCTAAAAAGGAAAATTAATCCATCCATTACAGATAACAGTAATCTTATAATCAAGTCATGTATCGAAACTTGAAGAATTTACCATTAAGAACTAGACTCGAATCTCGCACCTAGTCTCTAACCATCCCTAAACTAGACCTGAACCATCTCTAAACTAGACTTGAACCAGCCCGAAACTAATCTCGAACCAGCCTCAACTTAAACAATTTCTTTATTCTCCAGGTATGATGGGGAGTCTGATGAAGAGATTGAATCAAACACGGTCAAGGTTCAGGAATCTCATGGACATGGATTTCGGGGAAGATTTTTCATAAACCACCTGCTTGAGACGAGAGAACATTCGGATAAGAAAGGAAGCAAATACGGAACAAAACTGTTATCAATAACAATTCGAATGTCCAATGTTCTTTTATTAGACTTTATATTGGAATAATATTAACAAAGCGTACCAATCAATCAATCACCATACCACCACTCTGCTTGAAATTCGCCTGAAAATGCACTATATAGTAGGGATGGGACGAGTCCGAAAATTTTGGACTCGATAGAGTAACGAGTCCTGAAAAAAAGACTCGTCGAGTCCCGAGTTCTCTTCAATGACGTCATCAGATTCCCGAGTTATTTTTAATAGAGCACAATACGCTACTAGGTTTACGCTACTTTTTTGCGTCCTGGTTAGTTAAATGTAAATTAATTCAGAAGCACCACAACATTCTGCCATGCTGTATTATAATCAGAAAATAGCGTGTGTCATATCGAATAAACTGACAACGGGCGTCAATTGCTTTGATCTGTCTTCATATCAAGCCAAAAATCGCTTTCTGAACACCTAGCTTCGCATAATTTTTTTCTAGTTTATTAAATTTCGCCGGGTAAAGTTGTTCATCACAACCGAATGATCTTCGTTAAACTAGGAAAGTGTTGCTAATTTAGCCTTTTTCACTTGATCCAGTGGATTTTGATTCTAAATGTTTTTTGTATTCGAGATGTTAAAGCCTTCATCTACTTGTCAGGTGCGCAATCATTTGTCATTTGCGCAATCCTGTAACCTGTGCAATTTTGTGTGACAAAACAATGCCCTGGGATAGCACCGAGAATCATGTAATCATTAGGCCTCAGTGGTACTTTTGAAAAAAGCGAGTCTTTGACAGGACTCGATCGAGTCCGAATCCTCGAAAATTCCCATCTCATCCCTACTATATAGGTCCCAATGCATTTCAAAGCACTCTGCATGCAACAATAGTTTGGACAAGGGACAGTGAAGAAGTGGCGGAAATAGATTGATTTTTAACTTTCAACTGAATGAGATATCGAGCCCTTGACTTGATATTAACTCACAACCTTACTGCAGTTGTTGTGTTATTTATTGTTTATATATATTCTGTTTATAATTACAAATACTGTTGTAAATAAAAATTAGAAGTTTCTTGTCATCGGGGATTGCGAAGTATATACCCGTTTTTATCTGATATGGTCGTACACACACATACATGTTGCATATTTACCCTCGGATTCACCGGAAAGCCGTTTTCTGAATTATACATGGACACACAATGGACCATGCCGGCTTGCGAGCATGCTGAACTTGGATGGCGGAGGAAAGCCGTGACCGAGGGAAACGGGAAACCGCCCTGCACTGGCGAGGAGTTCAGCGCCCTCAGTCACTTACTCACATCTCGGATCAGGGTTCACCACGGCATTGAAGTGAAGTGATTATCACACGTGCAGAGTGCCGAAAACATGTGCTGCCTTACTCTTCAATTTTGACAAACTATCGATAAAAAAGTTACTTTCCGTCAAAAACTCGTTCATTTACATTGCTTTCTTTCTAGTACATATATCAGCCTAGAAATCTTTTGTCACCGATCGCATATGTAATATGGATTATGTTTTTCTTCACGTCGATTTGTCCAAAATACATTCTTTCACCTCCAGAGGTTGTAGTTAGCGAATTCCAACCCACTTTTCTCGGTTTCTTCACTGCACATGATAACTTCACTTTGCTGTGTTCACCTGAACCCTTGCGAGTAAGTGACTAGGACAGTGAACTCCTCCCCGGCGTATGGGAGTTTATCTAACGTTACCGAGAAGGGTAACCTTGAGTTAAGTGATAACTTTTTAAGTAATTGCAAGCCAGCTGTCGAATTACCTTCGCAATCAAAGTCAGAATTTTCGTAAGCTGACATGGTAAGGCGGTCATGTGTAAGTCGCATATTGCTTTATATTGGCCGAGAACAATTTAAAACCCTCAAGTATACCAACGCAAGATGGCGCTAGTAAGCTATAATTTACACTAACTTCAGTCGTCACTTTCGGCCATAGCTGGGAGGCGATTTCATAGAGTCGCAGTTGCGTAAACACTTCTCTGTATTAGAATAATTGCTTCTAATAAATGAAGCTCGATCTATTAGTGAAAGTATGGTCTAAAAATATATTTCGTTTTTCGAATGTGGGCGCGGTTAAGGCCGTCCCGCACTTCAGATTCAAGACTTTAACGACTTAACTGAAGTGTTCATCTCTACAGTCAATTAGATTTAAAAGAAAATATCTTGTGGTGTTGGCTTAATGCTTTCATGTTTTACTTATATTTCTTCCGTGTGTTCATCGTTGTGAGTAATGATTTTTCCTTTTTGGATAAAGACTTATTGATATGACTCCTGATAGGAACATAACCGTAAAATATACATGTTACATGTATGCAGCTTGATTAATGTGAGTTACATGTATGCAGCGTGATTGATGTGATATGCTTTGACAATATTGATCATCTTTTTCACTAATTGAAACTCTTCGAAAAATATATTATGGAACATTGTTTTGATTTTTCTTCGTTAATTGTTAATGAAAAGTCCGATTCGATGAAGTGATGAATGAAAGTTAACCTTAAAGAAATAAAGTTTTCGATGACAATTAACGAATTACATGTTGCATGTGTATCCAAACATTTCGCCAACATTCAAAAAATATTATCTTAGCGTTGGGGTAAAGGGTAGGGTTAGTGACACCCCCAAAAAAAATAAATGTTGGCAAAATGTCCCCTTGTAAATGATGGCGAAATGTCCGTTGGCTGATGTCCCGGAAACTTTTAACAATTTCTAATTCAGTATTTTAAAAATCACAGTTTAAGCTTATTTGGAGCCAGTTTTCTCTCCTTATCTTGCCAAAAAATTATCGTTTCACAAAATGATAATTCTCTCAAAAGGCAAGGAGAGAAAACAACTTACTAAAGTAAAGCATGATTCTATCTATGTTTTTATTTATCTTTACTCCAGAGATGATTTATTTACAACTTCCTTTCAAAAACATCAATAGCAGCCAAATAACTTGGCAATGATTTAACTTACATCCCGTGTCGATATAAATTTAAAACTGTGGGTCGGTTTCTTTGCCTAAATGTCAACCCTTAATCTCATATGTGTGTTTTACATCTGCAAAGAGTAGCCACAAAAGCTGTTGTATACAACACG
>JAUELA010069198.1:0-10578 GCA_031471845.1 Boltenia villosa | reverse complement strand
AAGCCGTTCAAATGCACTATTTGTGCAAAAGAATTTTCAGAGAGCAGCAACCTCCGAAGGCACGAGCGAACTCATACGAACTCATACTGGTGAAAAGCCATTCAAGTGTACTATTTGTGCTAAGGGATTTTCAGACAGCAGAAACCTTCGTAGACACGAGCGAACCCATACTGGGGAACATCCGTTCGAGTGCAGTATCTGTGCTAAGGGATTTTCTGACATCGCCAGTCTTCGAACACACGAGCGAATTCATACTGGTGAAAAGCCATTCAAGTGTACTATTTGTGCTAAGGGATTTTCAGACAGCAGCAGCCTTCGTAGACACGAGCTAACCATAATGGAGAACATCCGTTCTAGTGCACTATCTGTGGGAAAGGATTTTCTGACATCACCAGTCTTCGAACACACGAGCGAATCCATACTGGTGAAAAGCCATTCAAGTGTACTATTTGTGCTAAGAGATTTTCAGACAGCAGCAACCCCCGAAGACACGATCGAACCCATAATGGGGAAAAGCCTTTCAAATGTACTATTTGTGCAAAAAAATTTTCTGCCAGCAGCAGCCTCCGAATACACGAGCTAACCCATACTGGTGAAAAGCCATTCAAGTGTACTATTTGTGCAAAAGAATTTTTTGTCAGCAGCAGCCTCCGAACACACGAGCGAACCCATACTGGTGAAAAGCCATTCAAGTGTACTATTTGTGCAAAATAATTTTCTGTCAGCAGCAGCCTTCGAGCACACGAGCGAATTCATTTTGGTGAAAAGCCGTTCAAATGTACTATTTGTGCTAAGGGATTTTACACCATTAGCAGCCTCCGAGAACACGAGAGAATTCATACTGGTGAAAAGCCATTCGAATGTGATATTTGTGCTAAGGGATTTTCTGTCAGCAGCAGCCTCCGGAGACACGAGCGAACCCATACCGGTGAAAAACCATTCAGGTGTACTATTTGTGCTAAAGGATTTTCTGTCAGCAGCCGCCTTCGAAGACATGAGCGAATCCATACTGGTGAAAAGCCATTCAAGTGTACTATTTGTAGTAAGAGATTCAATCAGAGAGGCACTCTACAAACGCATATGCGCATTCATATCGATGAAAATTTCATTTCAATGCAAAGAATGTGATGAGAGATTTTTAAGCAAATCTTGTCTTGCAGAGCACACGAGAATCCACACAGAATAAAAGTTATTTCATAGTGAAGTTTGATCGACGATTAAGAAAAATATTCAATGGCTGGTAATTGTCCTTCATGTATTGTATTTGTTTATTCAGTAAATTTATAGCAATTCGTTTTGTGTTAATTTGATATAGCTTTACTTTTGCTGCAGAAATTGATTTTCTTTTGTCATCTTGGATGGACAGATCTGATATCCTTCACTGTCGTCAATGAGATAACCTCTACCAAACTTCTTCTAATAATTTATAATATTGTCGTGAATGTTATTTTCGTGTTACTGCTTAGATTTTGAAAATAATATTACATTGATTTATAATATTTTTCATGCGACTGCACAGACATCCCTTAAATGTATGTAAATATTTTACATTTGTGTGATGCGTTTTTATACGGGCAGACTATGTAACGAACAAATACAATTTGTTTGAAACTTTATTACGACGTTTTATCAACTAAATTACAATCCAGTAAACTATTTATCACTATTTTAGTGTTTAATAATGTACTAGAATAGAACAGAATTTTCAAACTAATTTTCAAAATTGCTCCGGAAATCATCCGACAATCATCAACAAGGTGCTGAGATGAAACTGTTAACAGGTAGAGAAGCAAAAGATGCTGTGTAGGAACAAGAAATGATAATATCAGTGTTTTAATTAATAATTCTACTCAGAATCTAATCATCTCTCGACTCCAACTCCACATCGAGTTTACTTTTTAAGTTTTTGATATTACATAAGAGTGTTATGACAATGCGTGCCGAAGGCGCTGAAATATATTCAGTGGAATCTTCACATGTATAATTATATTGTAAGATAATCAATTTTCGATAATTGATATAAACAATATTTATTCAATACTTCAGCACCTGTACGATGTACTGCACGCTTGTTGATCACTTCACTTCAATATGTCGTGTTCAACCTTGAGCCTTGTGTGAGTAAGTGACTAGAGACTGGTTTCACATGACCTTGTTCACAGCTTTCCTCTGCTATCCAAGTTAAGCATGCTCGCACCGGCATGGTCATGCGTCATGTATAAGCTCGATACAGTTTCCGGTAAGTGTCGAGGGTAAAATATATACATTGATCAAATACCTTTAAACCACAAACACGTTAAGTGTGAAGGAAAATGAGGTATAAATAATTCTTAGCCCCTAATCTAGATTTCTTATTTACTTTAAAAACCAACGTAGATTTCAAAACATAAGTTGTTAAACTTTTCTATTCTTGTAATTTACATCCAATATCACCAGTAAACTAGTTATTACAAAAGGATTGGGTCCAACTATATTGGATCGACTGCGGTGCCTCACCTATTCACAGGCGCTGTTCCACTGCTGAGCAACGCCGGAACTTTCGTCTGCTTTCGGTCCTGGCTCAGGATTCCATTAGCGCGGACGCCCGATCAACAAAGTACAAGACACCTCAGAGCTCCCAGCCTCAAGCCGTTGACCAATCCAATCCATTTTCACCAAAACGAGCAAAATATATCGCCAATGACATTTTCAACCATCCTTGTTGCAATATTGTAATAGGAAAAAAATAAAGGTGAACGATATTACCGGATGTGGGGTTCGAACCGACGCGGACATTCGCCCATTGGAACTTAAGTCCAACGCCTTAACCACTCGGCCAACCCGGTAGAGGAAACAAATTATATAGGAAGCGTCTAAAAAGATTAGTGAATTTTCCCAACATCTTCGACGCCTTTTCCTCTTTCTCATTTCATTTATCAATATAGAGGAAGAACACAAAAATATGCTCCCGAAAATTCCATATATTTGTGGTTCATATTTGCAGATACTTAACGCTAGGGCTACCATATGACCTCTTTTAGGAGGACATATCCTCTTTTTGAAGAAAAGTGAAATGACCTCCGAGGTCACTTAAAAATGCCAAAAAGACCTCCTTTTTGCACTTCATATTACCTACTGTTATATATTTATCAGGAATTAAAAAGTACCTCACTATCCGTGACACCTTGGGTCACCCAGATCTCAAAACTGCATATTTTCGGAAATTCGTCGAAGGATTTTAACAACAAAAAAAATTCCTGTCGCTATTGTGCCCGCGGTATATAATTATAGCAAAAGTGACGCCTGCGCAGTAACACAAACCTCGAATTGAAAATTTGTTTTCTTTCTCTATCACGAAATAATGGTTAAACAATCGATGGATTACCCTAAAAGGGAAATTTGTCGTATTATATTTCTTTGTGACGAAATAACGACTTAAAATTATTACACACAATGGAGCCCATCAGTGAGCCAATAAACGGCTCTTACTCGGGATCCCGCGTGGTCCGATTTTCACGAAACTTGTTTTATTTTTGTCCGCATTGCGATTTCAGGTATTTTCATATGGGGCTATCGTGCACCGTTTTTGCTGTATTCAAAAACAGACTAGCAAGCAAACAAGCAATTTCAGAGTTTTAGCCTAACAAGAAATAGGCATTTCCATTTCGTAGCACCCTTCAGCTAATTTCAATTTGGTGAAATATATGTTGGCTTTATATAGTTTAGCGTAAGCACTAGTGTGTTTATTGTCTTGTTGTAGTGATAGCCTTTATTCAAGTTTGTAGTGTAATATATGTTTAGCTAAATAACAATAATTCCCAAAAGAAATTCACAGTTCACTGAAGAAATACGTCAGAAGTATCCTTTTTTTCGAAAAGGACGAAGTGATTTTGAAGTGGAATGTATTACTTGTGGATATGGCACGTTTGTTTCTGTGGCAAACAAAAGCGGACTTAGCCTTGATATGCTGATAGTGCAAAGCATAGAGGCAGTGCAATTGATCGAAAAATACGGTATTCGAATTGTATTCGAATTTAATGAGATGTGTGAAACTCCGCCCATCGTTATCATCCTGTTTGCAACATGGCTGCGAAATCTCATTGTGGTCTCATTTAACGCGTTTTTCTGTGCGAAAATGTCTGGACCACACATATTGACATCGCTTTGAGAGGAATTTCGAGGGCAGTACAAAAAGACCTTGCGGGAGACATGTGGCCCGCTGGTCGTAGTCTGCCAACCCTGGTATAGATCTCCTTACTTGGGGTGGATATGGTAACTCTACTAAACGCATGCACCGTAGTAATGGACATGAAATGTCAGGACCAAACCAAATGTAATATACCAAACGACATGCATCAACTTATGCGCCTTAGGCAATGGTTCCGAGTAGGATTTGAAGTTATATTGTTTCGTTCTGATTCTGATTCATCGTTCATTGATTCCTTTTTATGAACTACACTACACGAATCTATAGGATGTCCTCCTCAGATGTGCTTGATAAATGCATTTAATTTCTTATCCTTAAACTCTTTGATCTTCCACAAAGTCCACTAAGAAGTTTTCATTGTTCCGTTTTTTTCAAATCTATTTAGCATTCCTGTTGAATTGAATAAAATGTATAACAGCTCAATCAATGCAGATGACTTACTATAAACGAGCAGAATAATTTTCTTTCACGGCATATCATATTAATTATGATAATACCACAATCACATTCACAAACTCAATGTTTGAGTAAGTGCTCTCATGCGAATCCTTTTCTTTTAAAAAAAAATAGCTTTTAGATTATAAAACATTTTCTATCTCCAACATTTCTTTTTCGTTCATATTCACTCCTTCATATACGACATTTATGAATAACGCGATGTGGACTGAATGAAAATATATTTACTGCAATGGAGGCATCAGATTTACAGAATAGATAGAATTATGATTGTAATCAATATAATTGAGCTCGTGTGAGAGCATTTGATAACAGTAATGATAAAAATAATTTTAAGAAATTGTGATTGTTTAATTAAAGATATTTCCAATCTTATCTCCGTTAGCACCCGAATCCCGTCATTTAGCCAATATTTGCTTCTTACCCTCACCCATACTCTGTCCGTTGGCTAAACGCCCATTGTGTAAATGTCCGTCTACCTTATATATATATATATATACGACAGGTATGAATAACGCGATTTGGACTGAATCAGATTCACAGAATAGATAGAATTATGATTATAATCAATTGAATTCAGCTCATGTGAGAGCATTTGATAGCAGTATTGATAAAAATTATTTTAACAAATTGTGATTGTTCAAATTAAAACTTTAATAGCGCGAAAATGTTAAACCTACTATAAGTTTTGGAGAGGTGACTTGAATGATAGCAGTGACACAAAAAAATTGAAGAACTGTGGGCGCAGGCGGGATGCTATTATAACGGCAGAGCTTCTCTATGCGGAAGGCGGCTTAGGCATCATCTCCGGTCCATCTTCCCATATATTTATAATAACATACATTAATGTTGATAAGTACGCTCTGTGGCTGATCCAATGGACCTTTTTATTTTACCAGAATCAACTTCATATATAATCCCAAGTGAGTGTAAACAAAACAAATGTATATCTTCTAAATTAATATTACAATTAACCTAAAATAATGTGACCGGCGAGAAGCTTTTAACATAGGAAGAAAGACACTATATCTCGCACTATATTTAACTGTTTTTAGAACACACAATATAAAGACTGATTCGGCTTGGATTTATAGAATGACAAAGCAATTATTTCACATATTGAGGCGGTTGTAGAGCAGTTTTCATTACTTTTAATAAGTCAACCCCTATAGAACTTCAAACCACACTTGCCGGTAGCAAGAAGGGATTTGAAGTATGTATATTTACAAAGATATAAATACACGAGAGGAAAGTTACAAATACAAAAATGAAAATACTCACAGGTTTGTTTTTATTGCAACGGTATTGCATTGATGTATTTCTAGTGTGTCTGTATTTTTATCAGCGATATTTGGAATAGTTGTGGGCGGGAATACTTATGATGGCCTTATTTCTGGATGACAAAAGAAAACCATGCCAGAACGATGAAGAACATTAAAAGTATTAAACGAGTATACTTACAATGTTGGTAGCCGAAATCAGAAGATAAATATGAATGAAAGCATGTAGGTAATAAAAGAATATCTTGGACATCTGATAGAAAACACGAAATGATTGTGACCGATAATCTCGTCTATTTTTAATTGTGCAGAATTGGTCAATTTCTTAAAACAAATTAGACAAATCAGATCTCCTCGCGCGATTCCTATCGAAACGGAGATAAGATTAGGAAGAACGTTAAACGAATAATCTCAACCACAATTTCTAAAATACATTTTATCAACATTGTTACCAAATTTTCCCCCTGCGCTGAAATCGATTGATTACAATCATAGTTTTATCTTTCTCTTATATGGTGGCTCGCTTGTGCTATTAATAATGTGTTGCTCGATATGTTCATTCAGTCATGGGATTTAAATGCATCGAGTGTATTTAAAAATAGAAGTGAATATGGAATGTTGAAGATATAAAATGTCAGGATATTGAAAAGCTATATTTCTCACAAGAATGAGAATCGCATTGAAGCAATCAGCAGTTCATATTATCTATGACAGGTGATTGTGTTATTATGAAAAACAATAATGTATTTAAGTTGAGTGTTTTAGTCGATATACCATGAGAGAAGAAATTAATTCGTTTATAATTATCTGCATTGAAATATAATATATTGCATTGTAATATTCAGGTTTTAACAGGAATTACAAATAGATTTTATAAAATTTAAATAAAACGATTCATACAAAATACAACTTATTGGTGAAGAAAATCTCGGGTATTCTGTGGAGGAAGATTAAGGAAAATAGATTGAATGGATTTGCCAAGCACATCAAACGTGAAAACAGAGAGGATAAACAAAGCTACTGGTAAAAAGTCATTCAGTCGACCACACGAGCCGATACATGCTGGAGAAAAGTCATTCAAATGTATTATTTGTGCTAAAGAATTTGAAAAATCAAGAATTCTCAAAACACATATGCTCGTTCACTTCGATGAAAGACCGATCAAGTGTACTATTTGTGCTAAAGAATTTAAACATTCTGCAAGTCTTAAAAGGCATATGAGCGTACACTCCGGTAAAAAACCGTTTCAGTGCACTGTTTGTGCGATGGGATTTTCTGACACAAGCCACCTTCGAACACACGAGCGAATTCATACCGGTGTAAAGGCATTCAAGTGTACTATTTGTGTAAAGGGATTTTCAGACAGCAGCAGCCTTCGTAGACACGAGCGAACCCATACTGGAGAACATACGTTCAAGTGCACTATCTGTGCTGAGGGATTTTCTGACAGAAGCCACCTTCGAACACACGTGCGAATTCATACTGGTGAAAAGCCATTTAAGTGTACTATTTGTGCTAATGGATTTTCAGACAGCAGCAGCCTTCGTAGGCATGAGCGAACCCATACTGGTGAAAAGCCGTTCAAGTGCACTATCTGTGATAAGGGATTTTCTGACAGAAGCAGCCTCAGAATACACAAGCGAATTCATACTGGTGAAAAGTCATTCAAGTGTACTATTTGTGCTAAGAGATTTTCAGACAGCAGCCACCTTCGAACACACGAGCGAACCCATTATGGGGAAAAGCCTTTCAAGTGTACTATTTGTGCAAAAGAATTTTCTGTCAGCAGCGGCCTCCGAATACACGAGCGAAGTCATACTGGTGAAAAGCCGTTCAAGTGTGCTATTTGTGCTAAGGGATTTTCAGACAGCAGCAGCCTCCGAAGACACGTGCGAATCCATACCGGTGAAAAGTCATTCAAGTGTACAATATGTACAAAGAGATTCAACCAGAGTGGAAATCTTCAAACGCATATGAGAATTCATATCGATAAAAAGTCATTTCAATGCAAAGAATGTGATGAGAGATTTTTCAGGGAATCTTGTCTTGCAGAGCACACGAGAATCCACACAGAATAAAAGTTATTTCATAGTGAAGTTTGATCTACAATTAAGGAAAAATGATCAATGTCTGGTAATTTTCCTCCATGTATTCTATTTGTTTAATCAGTAATTTCATAGCAAATAAACTTGGTTTTGTGTGAATTCGATTTAGCTTTACTTTTGCTGCAGAAATTGAATGGTGTGATGCTGATTTTTCTTTTGTCATCATGGATGGACGGATTTGATATCCTTCACTGTCGTCAATGAGATAACCTCTACCAAACTTCTTCTGGTAATTTATAATATTGTCGTGAATGTTATTTTCGTGTTACTGGTTAGATTTTGAAAATAATAATGATTTATAATATGTTTCATGCGACTGCACAGACATCCCTAAAATGTATGTAAATATTTTGACATTTTTGTGATGCGTTTTTATACGGGCAAGCTATGTGTTGAATAATTACTATTTGTTTGAAACTTTAATACGACTTTTTAACAACTAAAATGAAATCCAATAAACTAGTCATCACTACTTTTAGTGTTAAAATATATAGCTTTTCAAACGATCTTATACTTGCTACGGCAGAAACAATACTAAGATTGGAACGATACAGACAATATTAGCATGGCTCCTGCGCAAGGATGACACGCAGAATTGTGAAGCGCTCCTTGGTATTTCTATTAATTTGGAAGCTTCAAGAATTTGACGGTCATTGCTTTATAATCTAATACCTTTAAACCACAAACACGTTCAGCGTGAAGGAAAATGAGATATAATAAACAAGTTCTAAGCTGTCAATCTAGATTTGTTATTTACTTTAAAAACATCGTAGATTTTAAGACAAAAGTTGTTAAACTTTCCTATTCCTATATTTTACATATTAGACGATCGCTGAACTAAAGCCGTGATATAAATTTACAAAGGATACGATGGGATTGGATGGGATGCTCCCTTCCGGATCTGGTGCAGTCACTCCTCCTTATACAACTTGCAATCCTCGAGCTAACAAGAGGAATCCATATTAACATCTAAATGGATGCGGATGACGATCAACATAGTACAAGACACCACAGAGCTCAAAATCTCTTACGCATCCAAGCCTCCTAATAACTAGATTACAGGCACACGACACACCGCCCAACTGACCAAGTGGTTTACACTTTGATCATATTTGGCTCTCGTTCTAAGCTCCGCCCATCAGATTGTCAATTATTTAACCAAAACGAACAAAATTCATCGACTATGACATTTCCAATCATCCTTGTTACAATAGTTCTTTAATAAGTTTTAGTACGTGAAAACAAAGGTTTTGATATTAACGCTAGGGCTACCACATGACCTCTTTTATCAAGATAAATTAAATGACCTCCGAGGACACTGGAAAATGCCAAAAAGACCTCCTTTTTGCACTTCATATTACCTACAGTTATATATTTATCAGGAATTTAAAAGTACTGGACTATCCGTGACAACTTGGGTCACCCAGATATCAAAACTGCGTAATTTCAGAAATTCGTCGACGGATTTTAACAAAGAAAAATTCCTGTCGCTATTGTGCCCGCGGTGTATAAATATAGCAAAAGTGACGCCTGCCCAGTAACGCAGTAAAAAATATAGCTTTTAGATAATCAAACATTTTCTATCTCCAACAATTCTTTTTCATCCATATTCACTTCTCCATATACGACAGGTATGAATAACGCGATGTGGACTGAATCAGATTCACAGAATAGATAGAATTATGATTATAATCAATTGAATTGAGCTCAGGTGAGAGCATTATTGATAAAAATAATTTTAGGAAATTGTGATTTTTCAATTAAAGATATTTCCAATCTTATCTCCGTTTGAACTCTAATACCGCGACAATGTTAAACCTATTATAAGTTTCGGAGTGATATCTTCAATGACAACACTGCCAGAAAAAAAATTGAAGAACTATGGATGCAGGCAGGATGCTATTATAACGGTAGAGCTTCTCTATGCGTAAGGCGGCTTAGGCATCATCTCCGGCCTAACTTCCCATATATAATAATAACACACATTGTAATGACTGATCCAGTGGTCCGTTTTATTTAACCAGGATCAACTTCATATATATTCCTAAATGACGGTAATAACCTTTGGGCATAATGTGACCAGTGAGATCCTTTTAACATTGAAAGAAATACAATATGTCTCGGACTCTACCCAAATAAATATATTAGAACCCGGATCCCCGGAAATTTTCCAACGCACATTTCGTCAATTTTTGCAGCTTTCACTAACCACCACACTCATCCATACCCTCACTCTTTCCATTGGCTAAATATCCGTTGGCTAAACGTCCAATAGCTATGTCCGGGTACCTCAGCACACAGCTCAGAATGACTGTTCGTCTTAAGGGCACATTATTTAAGATAGCGATTATTTCACATATTGAGGCAGTTGTATAGCAGTTTTCATTACTTTTAATGATTCAACCCCTACAGAACTTCAAACCACATTTACCGGTGGCAAAAAGGGATTTGAAGTATGTATATTTACAAATATCGAAACACACGAGAGGAAAGTTACAAATACACAGTTGAAAATACTCACAGGTTTATTTTAATTGCAACGGGATTGACA
>JAUELA010069088.1:0-10578 GCA_031471845.1 Boltenia villosa | reverse complement strand
CGTCTCTTGTAACAATTGATGATTCACAAAAACCTTGTAATATTTTCATATTTCTAACATATTGTCGCAAACCAATATATAGGTAGGCTGTTTATTTTACAATATCAGACATAGTCTTTTTCGTAAACAAATAAAAGTTTTATTTTGAAAGCATTTGCTAGATTGTCATATCTAGCTTCTTCAGAAGAAGCATAATAAATGACTTAATAATACCAAGAAGGATGATTTGATCACATACGGATCCACCAACTAAAAGGCTTTTGCTATATTGTTATATCTAGCTTCCTCAGACGAAGCATAATAAATGACTTAATAAGAAGAACGATGATCGGATCCAGAACTAAAAGGGAGCATAGAGAAAGGATAAACGGTTTGCCGCGCGACATTTCACAACTCTTGGCATTTATGTTTATTTTACTTACAGAGGCCAATAATAAAAAAGGAATACTTGTTTGATTAGAGATGTAGTAACTGAAGAGGTTCTTACTGTAACAAGAACCAGGTGTAAATAAGAATTGAGAGCCTGAAATTGCAAGCAGGGTTAGAGTGTTCCCCAAAATAAAGAACAGAAACAGGTCAGGAGTCAGAAATTTAGTGACCCCGTAGACCTCTAGTGTCTCCATCATGGTACGTTGACCTTTAATAAACTCAGAACTATATCTATAAATGCAGGTAATATTGGAAATGATACTCATTATACAAATCCATACTTGTTTGATTTGAGATGCAGCAACTGTACAACGCTTCCATATTTGACTTCCTGTCCGAGAAGCTTTTGATTTTCCTTTTCATTTTGACGTTTCTCCACTTCTGCCGATTCCTGATGAATTGGAGAAATCAATAATTTATAAAAGATTCAAAAAAATGCATTTAGTTTTCTTCTTGAGAATTCTCTATTTTGTTTATCAACAATAAAAACGATAAAATCAAAAACCAGACTTTGAACTTTTGCACTGGTATCTCTCGACATTCACTACTGTGCTGTTGAAAATATTTTGTGACCTCGTGCTTGTGTTTGTTCACTGGCAGGAATTATTTTATTATCGCTGAAGTTTATTAAAAAAAAAAACAGGAACTATTTTGTTATTGTTCAAGTTCATCTCGATGTTTGTTTAAACAAAAAATAATAGAATTGATAATTTAAAAAAAATTACCAAAGTATTGTCAAAAGTATTATCAAAAAAATTAAATTAAAATTTTGCGAGTTCTTAATAATTTAAATACCATGCTACACACACACATACATGTGCTAGTGTTTAGTGACATGTTTCCTATTACTACTCTGTTGCTGACATTATTTAAATTAAAAGTAATTAAATTTCATCAATATTAAATGAAGATATATCAGCCCAGTTGCTGTTATTATGGATTTATTCATTATGATGCTTCATTTGAATATTTTGGAATATTGAAATTCCAACAACTGCTGTTACGAGCAATCAATTGAACCAACTGTTTTAGAATTGTAATAGATTATTCATAAGATTATCTGAAATTCTATCTATCCTGTTACCGGGATTAATATTTAAAACCAAATCAAATCCAAACATCAAATATTGAAATAATATAGCCAAAACATGTCCAGAAAATCTATTGGAATTTTATTTTTTTACTTATAAAGAAGATAGACAATTTCATTAATAATTAAAACATTTCATTATAATTTATAACACTGGATAATTACTGCAGACAGCTAGGACATTAATCTTAATTATAAAATGACTGTTTATAACATAGTGGTTCTCAACCACTTTGGACCTGGGATGCCCCGGAAATAACAACGACCCCCTATCATTCATTGAGGTAAAATATAGATTTCATTCAAACCAATAAAAGAAGAGAAACAAAAAAAAAAAAAAAGTTAAGTAAAAACATTAACAAACAAAATACTTCAATAGATTTGATTTTATGAATTCAGGATGGTTGTGCAAAGCCCCCTTTAAAAGCCTTTCTGACCCCCAGGTTGAGAACCACTGGTTTATAAGGTTCGATATATTTTACATTAATGGTTACTCTTGGTTTGGCAGATAATATTTCTGTCTTCAATGCATTTTGATTACACGCATTTTGACGCATTGTAGTTAGTAGGCTATGCATGCATAGCAAATTATTGTCATTTCAGCAACAGATCAAAATGATTGGATGGACAGAAAATAAGCCTACGTGCTTCACAGCTATGCAATGAATTAAGTGATGCAAAATATATGAGTAATATTACTGATGTTTGCAATGTATGTTAATTAAACAAATCAATATGCCGAATCATCAACAGATTAAGCTTGACTCATACAGTGGTGTCATCATTATTAAATTTATTCAATATTATCAGTAAATAATAACATTACAGCACTCTACTGATAAAAACATTATGAATTCAAGATTATCAATGGATGAAAATTTTCAGGGTGGGTGACCGTTTTTGAAAGAGTTCAAAGTGGGGATTAGTTTAACGGAGTCGAAATGAGTTTTTTATACAAAAATGTACATTTCGAAGTCATGGTAAACCCACGAAGAAGTGGGATCGGAAATGTTTTGAATGACAATTCATGAAATTTATTCGAGTAGATCTAGTACTCAAATTATAAATTAGGATTTTTCTAGTGGGGTTGCATATGCGTTGAAACACAAATGATTGATTGCAACAACAAACTGTCAAGAGAAAAGGATAACAAATGCACACTAATATTTCTGCGCGTCCATTTGTAAAATAACTGGTCAGTACAATAAAGGTTTCTGCATCGAGCACCAAATTTACCTGTAGTCTGGTCATTAAGACAGCATCTGCAATTCTTGACGGTCCTGGTTTTACTGTTTTCCAAAATTGCTTTTGTGCGTTGTATCTGTTCATTGGACATATTTTGAAGAGACAGTCTGTGAAATGGAAGCAATATTCTTTTAAGTTGAGATTCTACTAAAGGATTTCACTCAACCGTATTATTTAATGAAGCATGATTAAAAATTTTTAACATCAAATTTTTACAAAAACAAGGGCAAAATGCAGTTATTCTACATAAATTATTCACGAAAGCTTACAAAGGCGTTAATGCGTGAGTAATTGAATGTGTGCTGCATGGAATCAGAAGAAAAAATTCCCTGAGAGTTCCTAATTGGTAGTTGTGTAGTAAATCAACACAACTTTCTTTTGGAACTGCTCATCTTTTACGTTAGGAACAATAAATAAACACGAACATAATAATAAACAACAAAATTTTAATTAAAATGAATTAATTAAATAAATATTTGAAGTTGTATTGATAACTAAAAGGGTGATCTTTCAGCTCACTGGTCCTCATTGCAAATTTTTCTAAATATTATTATTATTCCCTAACCATGCTGTGAGAGAAGCGCTGATCCGTGATTAGTGAGAGTTAGTAAAAGAGGGCTGAGCAGCTTCTATAGTAACAAACCCCAGAAGTGGAGTTTTATCCTGGAAGGATATTGTAACAATTCCACATAGAAAAATAGGGGGCAAGTATAGGGGCACAAGTGGGGGAGGCAATTAAGAAAGTAAAACTCTTACCTCTGAATTTCTTTGGGGGGTTTTGTAGGTTCCCAGCATCTGGTTGGACAACACATCTATCATCGACCAGTCTGAAAACAAAGTGGAAAAAAGTAATTAGTTTTAAATAAACATAGTTGACCTAACCATACACTTATAATTTATTGTTCATCAGTATAAGATTTCTAAATACTGAAATCCCTGCCCACTTCCCATATACTAATGTCCTCTTCATCCAACTACTTAATAGTAATTGCATTTTTATATTATGAATTTTGCATTTAATTTTGTCTTTAAATAATTATATTCAACCTGCTTTTAGTTATAATTAATTTAATTATTATGTCTAGATTAAATTCACCCTATGCCTCTTGACTCTAATATATTTATTTATTGTAAGAAGGAACAGCTGACTAGATGACCCCATAGTCCCTCGCTGTTCCCTCACAGCATATTGTAAAATTTTCTAATCATGTTTTTTTTTTCTTTCCATGCTTATTCTGTGTAAATAATAATCTACTACTACTATGGAACTGGGAAAGTGTGTCAAGTTTGTGAAGCAGTAAACAAGATTTTGCTGTTTTGTTGACATTTGAGCCCAATTTATTCAAACATTGTCTGAATATGTTAGCAATTGAATAGGAAATATATCAGCAAGTAAAACCTCTGACATGTTTTTTCTTGCACCCACTCCGTTTTAGAAACAGCACTGAAGCGTGATGAAAAATGGCAAAAAAATGTTATGTATTATCGGTGATTATCAGTGCAGGTGTAGCGTCTCTAGAGGACTGGCAGTTAAATGGAGTTTTACCAGCAAAAGTATCTCTTACCCGAGAGTTGATATGAAACCGCACACCGAATCAGCTCCAGAGCTTTCAGCATATAACGAACAGATATCTCCGATATGTAAAGAACTTGATGCCATGATTGTAGCAACACCAACTGCTATTGATATTATCCAAATATCCTCAAAACTCTCTTCAAGTCGTAAAGTTATTTATCCATTGCAAATTGAGTTTAATAAGATTGACAAATACCTGTTTTAAGAAAAAGCATGAGGCAAATCAAAAAATTTAATACAGATATAGTTATTCCTAAACATGGTTCTAGTATATGCCAAAATAGTGTTGAAGTTACATTGTAAAAAAGATGATGCCACTCACATGGCACACTCTTATAGGATAACCATTCATTTTGATCTTTCAGATGTTACCACTCAGTGATATTTTTCTCTTCAGCATAACAAGGGTATGCCAACTATCTGATTATCAACTAACCTTAACTCTAACAGTGTGAAATCAATATGTGATTTAGAGTGTAGCGGTAGCAAGTGGGAGTTTACCCCATTTTTACAGGGGGTTTGCTATCTTTTTTTAAACCACTGTTAGAAAATTTTATCAATATTTTGGCCCTAAAAATTAACAAAGAATTATCAATAAGTTTGTTTATATTGATAGTTAAACAAGGGGTTAATACATAATATAGAATATCATCATAATAACTAGAAATTTATCTCATAATTCCAATTTTCACTTTTTTTTTTTTTTTTTAGTTTATATAACTAGTTTTCCATTCAAATTGAGAATGAATAACTAGTTTTCCATTTTTTAGCGTTCGCTACCGGTACAATATCTAATTCAATACAGTACCGCACTTTCTTGAGTTTTGTGACTCAATAACCTCTGCCTTAACAAGTATAACTCTGCCTAATTAAGTATATAAGTTCTACAGAGTAGCCTGCTGTACGGTCGCAAACTAACTGAAGACAGGCAGTCACGCGAGCAAGTCTACCCGGCATCGAAATGAAACGAGTTGTGGGTGGTCTTTACACTGCGCGTAGAAATTTTATGTGGTCTATTACCTCCACCTAGCGGAAAAAAGGTTTAATTTATAGTTCCGGGGTCATAGTTCAAAGGGAACCATGAATCATTTGGCAAAGCGTATCCGGAAATTTAGCCAAAGGACATTTAGACAACGGACATTACGCACGATTAAAAAAATTAGATCTTAAAGTTAGGGTTACATTTAGGGTTAGGGTTAGGGTTAGAGTTAGTGACACACAAAGCAAGAAAGAATTATGTTGGCAAAAAAATGTCCCTCTGTTTTGACGTAACAAACGATGGCGAAATGTCGGTTAGCTAAATGCCCGTTGACTAAATGTCCGGGATTCCGCAGAGCAATTGGAAAGATGGCTCCTGGGAAATTCAAAAATGTCGAGGTCGTTATTTCACTGTTATAACAAGAAGCACCATGTAAGGTCGCGCCAAGGTTACCTCAGCCTACAAAACTTTCAGCTCACAGTCCGCATTTCACAAAATAACGAAACTGAACTTTTAATGGATAATTTGCGATGAAGATGTATCAGGAATCCCAAAGAATTTGTTTTTGAACCGGCTAGGCACTATTTTAACGTAAATTTAGTATTATTCAAATCAAATCCGAATCTGACCTAAGAAAAAAATTCAAGTTGTAGCCTTTTTCCTACCATCGTTTTTTATTTTCAACTAGAAATATTTATGGTGCCCTCTATCCTCTTCGTTTTCTGAAGAAAAAAAAGTTTAAAGAAAATTATATTGGGGGAAGGCTATACGAATCAACTTCGAATTTTCTTTTCAGTGCAGATAACAAAATGGTTTCTTTTGTACACTAGAGGTCTACGGAGTCACTAATTTTCGGACTCCTGATTCGGTTCTTTTAAGAAACACTTCGATCCAGCTCCTGATCCGGCTCGAAATTTAAGACTCCGGATCATGTATCACTGCTGTAACTTAATACCGTCAGATCAAAATAGGTTGTAATGGCTATCAAAATTTCCAATCCAGCTCAGGATCCTGTTGGAGCATACAGAATCCGGACGGATATCACCCGGTTGACCAAGGTCACGTGAAGCCGCTCTGTAACGACGAGAAGTCCAGCGTCCCCAGATTCGATCACCCTTGCGTGTGCAAGAAGAACCGGGGAATTTCTAGGTGTATGCGCCTTTTGCAAAAAATTATTATCTACCTCAAACTCGTTGATCGACTTTTATTTTATGTTGTTCAGTCGTTATCAGTTTAAGCGATTTGTCGTAGTCCTTGGTAGAGGCTGCTTACTCAAAATATTTACATTATTTTTTTTTACAAATTGATGCAATAAATGTAAGACCTTGAACAGTATTAATAGAGAAAATTCCTTGAAGTAACGATATTTATTACGTCACAAGTGGTTCATCATCTTCATAGTTGCATGACGTTCTTTAATCATTAATAAACCCATTATAAATATTTGTGAATACTGAACTTGCTTTAGATATGTATGTATAGACCAGCGATGTCCAACCCAAATGCCTTATTGGGCCAAAAAAATGCACCACTATTTGATGTGGGCCGCCCAACTCAACAAGATCAGACAATTGCACATCTAATTAAGTTCAAACCAGTTTTATCAAAAGAAAGAAATTATTATTACAATTGAAACGACCACGCTACATCGGTAATGAAATATACATTGACAATGCGGTAATTGTTTAATTATAAATTGAAAGACTATGATGAACGCAGTGTCTTTGCTTATATTGCTGCCGTATTGCCATTGAGGATGTATGTATGCTCTTACAAAATTGAGTGATCAATTGGGCCGCACAAAACCTACGAGTGGGCCGCATGCGGCCCGCGGGTTGGACATAGTTGGTATAGACTATAATTGCATGGAATAAGTCATTTCATCAACTTCCATTTATATACAAACATTTAAACTCATATCAAATTCCAAAATTGAATAGATGCTTATTCTACTAGAATATCATACGATATATCAGGTGGTAAAATATTATCAAAACGCATTTTATTACACACGAATTGCATAATTATATCAATAAATACATTGCATATAAACCCTCGATCTCATTAATAAAAAAATCTAGATGGGTATGTGCTGTTGCATTTCATAAACGAGGACATAGTTGACCAAACATTTAGATTTCAAGCTGGATATTAATTAAAGAAATAAGATTAATCAAATTAAATATAATTTGAGTATTTATGTTATAATGAACCGCTGGAACTTTGAGATTACATTAAACGATAAAATAATATTTTTTTAATTAATAGTTGGTAAAACCTGAATATATCTCTCTCTCAATATGTAAACCATCAGAATCAGATGATAACGAAAGTCATTAAGGCGCGTATAAACAATTATTTTTCTTTGTTTGTTTCAAAAAACTAACGGGCACGATTTTTACCTCCTATATTCTCCTCTTAGCCTCATCTCCTACTACTGGGAAAGTTCGCCAAGAGAATTTTCGCTCGGGAAGCGAAAAATCTCTCGAAAATCAAGTCATTTCAATTTGACTGTCGAGCAGAACACATCCAAGTAATATTTATCGGCTACGCAATTGCAAGCAACCAACCATTTTGTTACAGTTCAAATATTTTAGGCACCGCATTCACCGCATTTTGAAATTAGTATTAGTGCCGTTAGGACTATCAAATACATACAAACACTATTGATTGTTTCACTGGAATTATTAATGATCTCGCTTGTCATCAGCCAATCAGATAGATGTATTCGATTTCTCTCTATTTGAAATAAAGTAGGAAAACACACATGGTCAGGAGTGTTATTTCGTTATTGTGTTATTTCCTTGCTTATACCCGCCTTTAGGGAATATTGCTATTACGTTTTATTTCAATTTGAAATACGATAGGGAATTTAAGAGAGGATTGAGATGGGAGGATAAAGTTACAGAAGAAATGTAAAAAGGAAGAGAGGGAAATTAAAGACACGAATCACATTGCATAATAAGAAATAGAAAAAGGCAAAATTGAAGAGTAAAAATATGTATAAAATGATTATTAAAGCTACTTTAATTTAGAAAAACCCACACTTGGGGTTCAACTGTAGAATTCAAGTATCTTTACGCTTAATTAAAAATAAAATGCATAGAAAAGCAAACAAAAAGATTTTTATCTAAAGAGACAAATTTCTCCAGCACTGACTAAAAGCCCTCCAACGTCCAGTCATATCTGCACAGTTCATTTCAACAACACCTTCTCGTAGTAGAACCAAATATTTGACGAAGTCCTCGGCAACGTAATCCGAAGTTGGACAATATGTTCTTACAATATTCTCGTTTCGGGCCAATCTAAGTGAATCCTGGCTGCTCCAACTGCTAGACAAGGAGGTTTGTTGGGCCCTTGCTTGGTTCATAATTATCAATCTAAAACGTTGCTTCGCATGTCGAGAATAACAATTACTATTGTCTAATGGACTTATGGTACATCTGAAAAAAATACAAAGTGATTGAAAAATCTAATATTAACATAATATCCAATTTCAATTTTAAGATGGACAGAATTTCAATTTTTCGCCATTTTAAAATACAAAATTTTGAAAACAGCAGACAGGATAGAAAAATATGGCATGACACTAAAGCCAACTGAATGGTTTATGACATTGCAAGATGTGACTATTAATTACAAATCTAAAAATATATAGAAAAAAGTGTCTATGAAGTCTGCTAGAGGAGTAGGTAAATAAACCCGCGACAGGGAGAAAAGAAATGTCACTCACAATTGCGGGGGACCGCATTCAATAATGCAAAGGGTGGTGGAGAGGACGTGTGGCAAATTGACTACATTCTATACGTGTGAATATATTTATCTAATACACACCAGTCAAACGAAGTGAAAAATAAACTATATTTCCCCTTTTCCACAAACTTCGATGATACGCACCACCAAGACGAAGTGTGGCAAATCGACTACATTTTTTTCTTGTCCACTTATTTATGTAATACGCAACAGTCAAACAAAGTAGCATGTCAACCACATTTCCCCCTTTCCTCTTTAAATCAACTATATTTCCACTTTTACGCAAAATTCAGTGATACGCACCCAGTTAAAAATCAACCACATTTCCCACTTTTCCACAAACTTCAATAATATGCATCAGTCATACGAAGTGTGGCAAATCGACTACATTCTCTCCTCTTCCAAATAATTATGTAATACGCACCAGTCAAACGAAGTTGCATATTAACCACATTTCCCTTTTTCCATAAACTTCAATAATACGCATCAACCAAAGGACGTTTGGCAAATTGACTATATTCTCTCCTTTTCCACATATTTATGTAATACGCACCAGTCAAACGAAGTTGCATATCAACCACATTTCCCTTTTTCTATAAACTTCAATGATACGCATCACCCAAACGACGTTTGGCAAATTGACTACACTCTCTTCGTGTCCACATATTTATGTAATACGCACCAGTCAAACGAAGTTGTATATCGACCACATTTCCCTTTTTCCATAAACTTCAATAATCCGCATCACCCAAACAACGTTTGGCAAATTGACTACACTCTCTTCGTGTCCACATATTTATGTAATACGCACCAGTCAAACGAAGTTGCATATCAACCACCTTTACCCTTTTCCATACACTTCAATAATCCGCATCACCCAAACAACGTGTGGCAAATTGACTATATTCTCTTCGTGTGCACATATTTATGTAATACGCACCAGTCAAACGAAGTTGCATATCAACCACCTTTACCCTTTTCCATACACTTCAATAATCCGCATCACCCAAACAACGTGTGGCAAATTGACTATATTCTCTTCGTGTGCACATATTTATGTAATACGCACCAGTCAAACCAGGTTGCATATCAACTACATTTCCCCTTTTCCTCAAACTTCAATGATACGCACCAATCAAACGAAGTGTGACAAATCGACTACATTCTCTTCGTGTCCACATATATTCTACTATACACACTATATAGGCTACACATTGCACAGCCGTCAAACGAAGTGACACATTTACCACTTATCCCCTTTTCCACAAACTTCAATGATACGCACCGGTCAAACAACGTGTGGCAAATCGACTACACTCTCTTTGTGTCCATACACTTAAATAATACGCACCAGTCAAACGAAGTGTGGCAAATTGACTATATTTTCTTCGTGTCCACATATTTATGTAATACGCACCAGCCGAACGAATTTCCAAATTGACCCCTTTTCCACAAACTACAATGATACGCACTAGTCAAACGAAGTGTGGCAAATCGTCTATATTC
>JAUELA010068977.1:0-10581 GCA_031471845.1 Boltenia villosa | reverse complement strand
GTGAGCCACAAAAACGGTGCTAACTCGGGAACCCGTTGTTCGATTTTCACGAAACTTGTTTTATTCTGTTCGCATTGCTATTTTACGTATTTCATACGATTACTATATGGGGCTATCGTGCGTCGTTTTTGCTGTATTCCAAAACAGACAAACAATCAATCAATCAATCAAGCAATTTTAGAGTTTGAGTATTATAGTAGATAATACATTCCCCCACACACACAATCGACTCACGTCCAAATAGAATTGATCTACATTTTCCTAATCTCCAAGTATACAATAGTTCATTTTCTTTAATCTAGATCTGATTGTGACAACGGAGTGGACGAGCGATATTGTGAAGTTACGCAGGAGGAATGCACAGGTCAGTTTTAAATATTCAATTAATCTGCTAAAGATTCTCATCACGCATGCTTTATTTGTCTCTTTCATACCCCAACAACGTTATTTGTTAACAGTTACTCGATGTATTTTTCATTTTGTTAGCTTATCGGGTACCTAATACAAAACGGATTATCTAAATAAAAAACCAAGATATGATGTTAAAAATTAGGTGGTTGAAGGCCTGAAAAAAAAAATGATTCCATTTTCAAAACCAAGTGAATACAATGCAGTGACATTTAAAAACAGTTGCAAAAAGTTCTGTATATAAATGCAATGAATAGGTTAAATTACTAGTTCGTTCGTAGGATGAACGTGAAGAAAATTTGTTTAAATCATGACACTATAGTTTTGTGAATGAAATTAGAGTTATTTTCGCCTTTTTAAACGACGACTCTTATTAATGTATGGTTAAGGGTAGCTTCATTACCTAGGAGTATTGAATATTATAATTTCAGGCGATTATTGTGAGTGAACAATTATTTGAGGTCGGAATAAATATGATTGAATCGCTATGTATTATGAGAATCATTAAAGAAATAGTTTTTATAGGTTTCTATGATATATCTTTGTACCTACGACAGATCTATATATACAATTAAACATTACATGAAATAATATCCGATGAGATCAAGAGCTCACTAATATACTGCACAACTAACAACATAGCAGTTGATAGCGTAAACAACGCTATCTTGCTTGTTTTACTTCCTCATCCCTTCAATATGCCGTATTCACTGTGATCCTTGATGTGAGTAAGTGAATGGGAACGCTGAAGTCTTTGCCGATGCAGAGCAGTTTCGCGTGATCTTAATCACGGCTTAAATCCACTATCCAAGTTCGGTATGGTCGCATCATGCGTCCGTGTATAAGCGCGATAAGACTTTCAGGTGATTCGAGGCTAAATATGGGACATTTTATTATTTTCAGATGAAGATATTCCTCCAATGAATGCAAGTGGACAGGCTCCCTTAGTGGAATGTGACTACACCTGCCCTTGGTCAAGTTAGTTTGAATACGTTTGTTTGCGTTAGTACATGTTGTATTGTACTTGAATAATAATTCATTAACATTTGATGTGTGTTATTGGTGCAAGCAGGCACAACCAGACTGCAAGAATAATCTGAAACATGTTTTGCACCAACTTTTATTTCAAAATAAATTTTAGAACTGCACAAATCTTAGAGGCAGAGGGCATGCCCAAGTGCTTGAGATTTTCTAAGTCTGAGAACCTAGTAATTAGTATTAAACATATTATAAAGATTTGTAAGTGCTGCCAATAATTTTCATTTGCTTTATATTCTTTGTAAATGATATTCTGGCAAGCTGCCCAAGTTCCATTTCATCCATTTAACATTCATGCTACCCAACAATGGTATGGTAAGTATTTTAAAAGGCCTAATGTGGTTGTTTATTCGTTTCATTACATGTAATTTATGAATCGATCAATTCATCCTGGTATTCCATTATTCCATAATATTTATTATAAATTAAAACTGCACAAAATTATATTTAGAACTGCACAAGTCTGTTGCACGTTAAAATAAACCCTGCTTTGGAATTTTAAAATACCTAATATGGTTGTTTATTCGTTTCATTGTATGTAATTTAGTGAATAGATCAATTTACCCTAGTATTCCACCATTTTTATTATAAAATTAAGAGGCACAAAAATAGCTTAAGAACTGCACAAGCAAGGTCTAAACCTTGTTTTGCACTTGCCTGGAATTCCCTTGAATATTGTTCACTGTGGATTCCATAACAGTAATGAATGTCTTGGTATATCAGTCATCACGCTGCTTCTTTCACCAGATAAACGGGTCAGGAAATGCGACGGAAGTACTTCCTGTGAATCCATCAACGATCAATGTGAAGTTTGTGAAGAGCGTCCGGGATACTGCAACTTCACCAGTGAGGGGTAAGTTATCCTACGTCACGTTTCAATTCATCTCAACTTTAAGAATTCGATCGATCCCATTTGACCTCTCGTGAAATAGATCAAAAATAAGTGGACATTTTAATGCTCAATGTCTATCAATACAGGATACATTAATCGCATTTTAATTTCAAAATAAAATACAATCGAATCGTACACAATGCATGGATCGATATGAAAAATTATGCGATAAGTACCCTTTAAGAATGACGGTAACAATTACGTTAACGAAATTTACCATTATTTTGACACATACTCTCACACAATACAATTTTAATTGTTTCGTCATAATTGAGATGCCCACTGTAAGTTACATTGTTACACTGTACAGAAACAGACACTAAGGCCACTCCACACAAATATCACAATTAAGCGAATTGTGGTGCGCCAGAAAACTTAATTGCTGTTATTTGTGGCACCACCACAAACAACATATAAAACCTTGACAAGATAAGTCTGCATAATAAATTCACATTTTATTAAATTACTATAACACGTGGTCTCCGGCTTTAGCTACACATTGCGCGAAGCTCTTGAAACTCCTGCTCGATCAGTTCGACATGCTGCGCAGGCCACCAGGATAACAAACGATCCGTTTGGTGCCGAACAGTGCCAGCAAAATTACCGAGCTTATCAGGCAGGACAGACGGCATAGCGGCGTCATTTCTCGAGTCTCGTTCAGCAACAATGTAGGCGATTGCCGCAATTGCATTGACAGAGCAAGTGGTTCCTTGTGATGATTGCCATTGTCTCGACACCAATATCTTCCACCAAGCTCTTGACAAAGCTGACATACAACCTTCAAACACAGCGGTAAAGTCGTCCAACTTGATGGAGTACTTCTTCTCGGACTAAAGTGTGCTTCAATTTTAATATATATCTAATAATACTTCTTCTGAAGAACCCTGATATTATGATCTAGCGAAAGTTCATGAAATAAAACTATCTTAGCTGTGTGCTAGACCATGGTGTGTTATATTATTTACAAATTTATAATTCTTGTTTGCGTATCCTTGTCGCCCACGCTACAGAACCATAACTAAAATGAAGCATAGAGCATGGATTATCGTGTGTCCTGGCGATAAGTCATGGATAATAAATCATTCAAAACAAAGCGTATTATATCCCTTTCGAAACAGAAGTAATGTGTTTTCATAGAAAATATTATAGTAATTAAAAACGAATGAACGTGCAGCAGGGGATTCTTATTCATTGACTTGCTAACTAATTATTGAGATTCATTATTAAATTTGTCGCTGTTCAGTGAGTAACGGGAAAGGTGTTAGATGTTTTCCCAATTTTTATAATGTAACTTTAATTTACCTCCTTCAATGGCAATGTATTTTTTTATTATCATAGAAATTTCTTATGAAATTACGGAATTCCCCAATAGTAGGTATGTGTCCTTTCCCCTTGGCCCCGTTTATGACAAATTGGGCACTTATTAACAGAGTGTTACATGCATCTGACCCGCTTTGTCGAAGCCGAATATTTTTTGGACATTTGCTATGTATGGCAATCGTGGTTGTTTTGGGAGATAAAATGTTCTAAGTCCCTCCTCAGCTTTCTAAACGCTCGGGAGCCAGTTGTCTGGGATAGCATGAAAAAGTTTTGAAAATATTTTTAAATCTTCCTTTTCAGAATTGAATATAATTATCAGCTCCTAATATGACTTTAGTTCTCCAATATTCTTCAGTATATTATGAAGTTCTAAAATACTTGCTGCAGCGAGCTTTTCACAAAAGGGAAATTTCTTAGTTTACTGTCTGTAGTGTCTATAGCTTTGTACATGTACCATGCGATTTGAGCAGAACGCAGGTTTGTACAAGAGTTTCCCTTGCTGATGCTTTGATTGGCTGACAGGGATCCGCTAGCACAGTGCTTCCCCACTCAGTGGGTCGCGAAGCCATTTCAGGTGGGCCGCAAAGCATTTCTAAATGGTACAGTTTTCGATTAGATCGGGAAATTGTTGCATTGTCTATACGTAACAATTATGCAAACATGTCACAAATATGTAACAATTAGAATTATGCGTTGTGTCGCGTGTTGGCGTCGTGTCGCATGTTGGAAAGTGTAGGTAGGCTACTAGGCAGATTAGTAATTTGTTGAATTCGGATAGAGAGTAGCAAAGACGCCGGTTTGTGTAATTGTTAATCTTATGTCCAATGAGTTGCATTTTAAATACTGGCTAAACCAGGGTTAATATACTTTATTTAAACTCTCTAATTTTGTCTCATTGTGGGTCGCACAAAAATGGCAATAAAAGTGGGCCGAGAACTGAAAAAGGTTGGGAAGCACTGCCGGCTAACACAAAGTTAGATCCAAATCACCCATAACCTGTTTTTCGATGCTCTTTCAAGCACTGCATTGATCTTCATCTAAACACTTTCTTTGTTGGAACGCAATCATCCGATGTGAAATGCTCTGGATTCAGACGTGTTGATTTCACACCCTGATAATCGACCAAACCGCCAGCATACCCACTTCCCTGTCTTCTAGAAGAATGCCCGGTATATTATGGTTTTCACGTAGGGCTCTGCTGATAGTTTCTATACTTAATAAAACAAAGTTGGAGAGATTGACTCTTCTTGCCGTATCCCCCACATTATTTGGAATCCGTCTAACATATATCCATTGTTTTGTATTGTACATCCGTGTACAAGGTTGTCAGTAAATGAATAAATTCTAACCAAAGCCACATGCCTTGAGTCATTTTATACTTTTAACCAATTGATGACTATCGAAAGCTTTATAGTAACCAAGTGCCAATATTGTACATGCCCGATTAGGTTGGTTTGCATAATCAATAATATATTTGAAATATAAAAACCATTTTGGGTTTTGTCGATTCTGTCAGGAAGTACAATTTGAATGCTTTTATTAATTGCCCTTGTGATTATTTTTTGGATATGAGGCATACTACATAAGTTGTTGTGAGGGGCTGATCTTGCTAGTTTGATATGAGTCGTTAAAACTTTCAACCAATGTGTCAGCAATTGTATTCCAGAAAGTTTTGTAGAGTTCTGCAGGGAGTCCATCTATTCTTGAAGATTTCCCTATTTCCCTTTTTTCCTCTTTGGTAAAGGGTCTTTCGCATTTATAGTTTTGTTCGGTATTTATTTGAGGAATTTGTTATTGAGCCATGTATTGCTTTATTTCCACGACATTTGTTTCCAATAGGTTATTTAAGGTTGTGTAAAATGAATGGAGTAATTTCAGTTCCGATTGTTCAGTTATAACGGAATCTGCATCTTTTAGTCTGCGGATTGTTTTTTTTTTATTATAATTATTCTCCAGAGTAAAGAAGTAGAAAATTTCTCACCTTCTTCTGTCCATCTCACCTTACTGCAAACTTTTATTGCTCCTGGGATTATTTCTATCAGGCTCTCATACTCTTGTTTTTTTAGCAACAATCGTGAAAGCGTCTCTTGTAAAAGTGCAATATGAAACTTCTTCCGTTTCAAAAACTCAATATAGTAATATCACTGAGGCAATCATTATTAAATGTACAGTTATGGAGATTCATTTTAAAATTTCTTTCATATATTTTTGAGAATTTATTGTCCATTAATTTCGTACTCGCTACTACTAGGTCGAGCTCTTTTTCCCAGTTTGCCTTCAAACACTCAGTCTTCGCTTTAATGTAACGGAGGCCATGACCCATCTTCAGGTGGACACTCTAGATCAGGGGTGGGCAAACTACAACCCGAAAGGTATCTTGTGCGGCCCGCGAACTTCCTCGCGAGGCGATGTCGATTTGTGTGATCCAGACATTTTGGCACAGAAAAACCAGTTTAACAAGACAATGCAATGTAATGAGATTTCGCTGCCATATTTGCATGAATAATAATTGCGTTTTTGTGTGGAAATAACATTTAGTAAATATTGTTTTTGTTGAATGTGGTCCGCGAGAGATTCACAGATGCTCCATGTGGCCCGCGGAGAGAAAAAGTTTGCCCAACCCGTGCTCTAGATGAAGCGATACCGTGCATTTTTCATGTCCGTTCTCTCATATTGGCTTGCCTTTTTTTCTCATGAGTGCTCGCTTTGTTCTGCTTTACCGTGATATCTGACAAATGTGCATTTCCTGCTATATATATATATATATATAGCCCTTGATTGGGTTAAGTTCTAAAGTTTCCGTCCAAACACAATTTTACGTATCCCAGTCTTCGTCTTATCTGCATTTTTACACAATCATTGTACCTTCCCATATCTGGTTCCAATATTCGTTTAAAATCCTCTTCTTTTAATCTAATCGGGACATGGTGGAATTCCACCGTTGTTTTTTGAGATATATATGGTGAGATTTCAGTAATTCCTGGTAATATTCAATGACTGACTTAAGTTGCTTCTCGAACTTGAGCAGAGTGTTGCAGTTGAAAAACGTTTGACGGTCGATTGATGAGTTGGGATAGTACACGATGCCTTCAATTTGCATTTTGTCTACTTTAGTCTTTGTTAACATTTCCGAAACAAGAGCTTTGTTGGCTTGCTTGAACCTCATCTTCGTGTCACAAGATCTATCGATGGAAACCCCTCTGAGGTCATTGTTGTTTCTCGAGGTTATACTGCTGAATAACGATTTTTTAACCATTCTAATAGGATTAGGGCTCCAAGCTTTAATAGGTAGCTTTATCTAACTAATGATCGGGTGGAGAACAAACGCCTTGCTCAACAGTCGAATCATCTACGCCGGATTTTTTCTATATTTTATTACTTTTTTATTGTTGATGTGATTGTATGTGCATATGTGTATAAGACGGTAGCGATTACAACTCGATTCGACCAATGGTCATATGGACCATACGGGAATCGAGTAAGCTATCGCCCAGCTAGACGATTCTGAAGCAACCTTGTGGCCGCCACCAGACATTAATTTGTCCTTCTTTTTTAGTCTAATTGGATTCAATCGTTTCGGGCTGGTCAAATCTCAGCATAGTTTGAGTTTCTAGGTAGAGAAACAGATTTTGCTATATGACGGAATAATTGACTACTATGGCGTTTAATACGTTGATTGGCGCCCAAAATTATGTCGTTACTATGTTACTATGAACCGTATACGAACTCTTTAACTCTGGCCAACTTGATCAAGAATATATCTGTGGCAGAAGGAGTAAAAATAAATATTATTTTATTTCAGTTCTTTATTTATGCTGCGCAACATATAAATATTATTTGATATTTGTGTAGAGTTACTGGCGTGGTTTGGTCACTTCAGTTTACCAGTTAAATTTTCACTATTCACACTATTCAGCAGCAGCAAACTAGATCGGCCGATGTTTTCTGGCTTTCCGTACAATTTACATTTTAAAAAGCTTTAAAAATAAAAATAAAACATTTAAAAACGGTATCCGGACAACTGCGCTCGTAATCTAATAATTGCACCGGCAAAATATCCTATGGTGTAAATGTGCTTGGGTTATGCTTTTTTAGCTACTATTAGAGATATCTCGAAGACGGCTCTTCTTCAAACATCTACAGTCTAACATACGACGGAGGCTTTTACTTCCAGTGGACATGTATTTCTCTGTGTCTTTAAACATGAAACTATATATACTTGAAATGTACAAAAACGACAAATGCTTGCTGGACAAAGTATGACAAATGCGTATATTGTGCGAACAAATGTTAATAAGCGTTGATGATATTTCCATCTTCACAGCATTAATTCGCAGCAAATGCAGTGAGCGCATTTAGTCGGGGGGTCAATTGTCCGGGTAGCAATTGCCGAGTGGGCAATTTTCCTTGGACCAATTGTTCAGGGGGAAATAATCCAGGGGAGCAATAGTGCTGCAGGCAGTTGTCCTACAACCAGTTACAACATTGCGTTGGCGGTACAATTCACGTAATATTCAATGGCTAATCAAAATAATGCGTAAACTTGGAAATATTTGCCAACGCTCATGTATAATGCTCATTTATAATGCTCATGTATTATATGATTTTATTTAATATAATATAATATGTTTTAAACCTCCCCTGTTAGACTCAATCATAACAGACACTGCTTAAACTTGTTATTTCCTGCAATAATTGTAAATATTTTCTAGGTGATGCGAGCTTCGCGTGTTAGAACGCATAGCATTCAAACTCAAATTTAGCCACAAACACTATTATAATCTAAGTAGGGCTACAAGGAGACTTCAAGGTTGGGAATATACAGTCAAAGTCAGCAACATAAATTGTATTTTACGGTCCGCCCTACTCAGTACCTGCGCTCTATTGTCCTGGTTCATATGTTGATGATTCAATTTGTCTATAACATTATTATAGAAGCTGTGATAAGAAAACTAATTAATTGATTTTTCAGAGTTCAACTGTTTTATTGCAAGGGCAGCGGCCAATCGTATATGTATGGCACAGTTGTCTGCGACGGTGTTTTAAACTGTCCCGATAAAGAAGATGAGCTGTACTGTCCACGCAGGTCAATATCAATGAATATAAGATATGAGTTTTGTCTGTGTTGAAAATAACTCAATTTTCGTAAATATCAATTTGTTCTCTCAAATGTGGGCTTATTTAAATTCTAATGAAATATTTCAACACGGAAGTTTTTTCTTCTCCCTTATTCATATATTAGACAAGTAGTAATCTTTGTTCATGTATTTTCAGATTTATTTGTAAAAATCATTCCCCGATCAACATTGCAGAAGAAAAGAAATGTGATTTGTTCAAGGTACATCCATGTTTTCACACCAAACCATACTCTTTCCTGTGCACTCCTTCACTCTTCGAATCCCGCTGTAGCGATTTCAGATTACCCCACACTATTCATATTACCTCTTTTCTGATTTAGCTTAAATAATGATTCTTATCTAAAGTTGTCAGCCGCAACTTTTTCAGTGGTGTTATTGTGTGTTTGTGTACGGTTTGGCGTCGTTGATGATGTGATTTGACGTTACATAATTGACTTAGGTTGGTATTAGAGGTGGTTGTGGTGATGATTTTACTCTTCACTCAAAATCCTTCAATAAAGCGCTAAAGTCATTATTCAGCTCTCCCCTCCCTTGGGTAATGTGAACAGAATCGATTACATCAAAAATAGTTGTAATCTGTAATCGCCTAGTGAGCAGGATTCGACTGTAGCTGCAATTCATTACTTTCGTTTTTAATTTTGCTGCATGAAGATGTTTAACTTAACTGAAAGTATTTCAGAATATTTTTTGATATCGAATACTTTAATGTATGATATTTACCATCGATTCACTGGAAAGCTGTATCGGGCTTATACATGGACGCTTGATGCGACCATCTTGCCGGCTTGCGAGCCTTGTGAAGTTAGATGGCGGAGGGAGGCCGTGACCAAAGTCATATGAAACCGCGCTGCGCTGCCGAGGGTTTTAGCATTACTTACTCTCATCAAGGAATGCATTGAAGTGAGTTGGTCAATAAGGGTGGGTAGAACTGAATAAATCTGTACAGGTGAAGCCGAGATTCGATTTGAATCTCTCATTGAGCATAGATGACCAGCCGACGGCTTTACCCGTTCGACCACCGGTTGGTCATCTATGCTCAGCGAGAGATTCAGGGTTCGAATCCCGGCTTCATCTGTACATATTTATTCAGTTCTACAGCACTCTTGTTGACCACTTCACCAATATATCGTGTCCCCGCTTGAACCTTTACGTGAGTACGTCACTGGGGACGCTGAACTCATGGCAGTTTCACGTGACCTTGGTCACGGCATTCCTCCGCCATCTGTTCGGCCACCGGACAGCCTGAGGCTTGATATTCATTTTTTTAGTTTTATTTGTAGACAAAATATAGCATAACTTATATGTCAGCTTTTATGTAATATTAAGTCTGAAGAAACAACTTATAAAATGTTTGTTTATTAGGATTGTACGGATTCAAGTGACGAGATGGAATGTAAAGAAACCAAGCGGTGTGAGGTATGGAGATATAGGTTGGATACAAATGTTAGAATATGTTAGAAATTACCTACGGCTTGTGATTGTTTAACGAAGTATGTTTGCATATATTTGAGATAATAGCTTGAAAATAAATAAAGATGCTCAAGTAAAACTTCCTAATTAAAATGTAATTTCGTAAATTCTGAAGTACATTCAAGGTATTCTGCAGGAGTCCTCAACAAATGCATCAAATTGTGAACTGACACACTTTTACTGTAATGACAACGGAGAAACAAAATATATTGATCGAGTGAAGAAAGTGAGTCCTACTTCCGACGAAGTTTACTTAACATATTGTACTGAACTGAAAACTGAATAGCCCATGAAAAAAATAACATGTTTTACATT
>JAUELA010068866.1:0-10583 GCA_031471845.1 Boltenia villosa | reverse complement strand
ATACTGAAGCAAATGGAAGGGGGTATGCTCGACCTGGAAAGAGGGGTCCATCAGGACCTCCTGGGATTATGGGGCCGGTCGGTCCCCCTGGTGTATGTGACTGCATTCCAGAAGAAGTGAGATTATTACAAAGAGAAAACGGTGATTTGAAAGGTAACCCTTAATCAAGACTTGCAAAGGGGGTTAATAACCTGAGCAGGCCTATATACTTCACGCAAATACCAGCAAGACATAATTGATTTTATTTCAATCTACAGAAAAGCTTCTACGAATTCGCCTGACATCTCCAGGTACGTGCATTCTCTCCATGTAAAATCCTGAGTAAAAAGTGCAGCGACTACAATTTTGAAATTGGATATCGGATGAAAGCAATGACCGAAGTCACGTGAAACCGCTCTGCACCGACGATGAGCGTCCCCTGTCACTTACTCACATCAAGGCTCAAGGGTGAACACGGCATATTAAAGTGAGGTGAGCATAGATGAGACCAGTCAAGTTGACTGAGTCAACAGGTTTGCCAGTTCGGCCACCGGACGACCTCTATAGCTACCAGACATATAGCTACCAGATTGCTAACAACCTGAATACCTCGTTCAATAAGGAAATGGGTATGGAAAGCAAAGCGAGACAAATTTAATTGGGTGGATAGGATATCATTATTCAGTTATTTAGGATATTGTCCATCAACCTTTTCATAAGTGAAATTTATCAGAATTTTACAAAAATATTAAAGAAACCTTTTGCCTGCTTGGAATGAAGGACGGCTCTATCAAAGATGGTGCCATTTCATCTACATATCCATCCCAGGAAGCATATGCAAGGCTGGATTCCCCTCAAGCATGGTGGCCTTCGTCAAGTATGGTGGCAAATTTACTTGGAATTTTAAAAATAATTAAGTACATTCTTCTAATAATCGAATTACCTCAGGTAGTAACCCCGGTCATGATTGGGTAATGTGTGATCTTGGATCGGTGAGAAATGTGACAGGGGTTGTAACCCAAGGTCGTCGTGACGCTGCCCAATGGGTCAAGAGTTTCAAGGTCGAACATAGCATCAATGGGACAACATTTCTTGACGTCACAAAAAGTGACGGAAGTGAACAGGTCGGAATGTTTTATCATATCGTGTATCTATATACATATGTTCCTTTCACACTACGGTAGATATACGGTAGCATTGCCAAAGGATTGCCTATTTGCAAACTACGCAAATGCTTATATGCAAATAAGCACGACGTCAGTTCTACTTTGCAAATAAGCATTTACGTAGTTATACATTGTAAATAAGCAATGCTACCGTAGATCTGCCGTAGTATGAAAAGAACAATAGACAATTATTCATTATATGTTAATGTCTTATGTCCCTCTCACACTACGGTAGATTTACCTATTTACAAAGTAAAACTACGCAAATGCTGATTTGCAAATAAGCACGACGTCAGTTCTACTTTGCAAAAAAAGCAATTGCGTTGTTTTACTTTGTAAATAAGCAGTCCTTCGACAATTCTACAGTCGCTCTACCGTAGTGTGAAAGGGACAATTGACAATTACTCAAAATTTGTTGATGTCCAAGTAGCAATAAGTATTCTCATGTATTTATATAGACATAAATTCTTGTGGCAGATTTTCAACGCAAATACTGATCAACACACGAAGATAGTGAATCGCTTCCCGGAACCGGTGATGACTCGTTTTATCCGGATTTATCCAATGACGCACAGTGGCTATATGTCAATGAGATTTGATGTTATTGACTGTTGAGTTCATTTGGGGTTTTAGGCTTTTAATCCTTATGTGTATTCATGTAAATAAAGTAACAAAACAAAAACACCTGGCTGGTGGTTTGAAGAGAGTTTTGAAAATGGAATTGCGCACAATTGTAATATTCTGCACAGATCTACAAAGCGATAAAGGTTTCCGATAATATATGATTTGATCTCAAAATGTGAATTTTTCACATTGCTTACTATTGAAGGTTGCGATTCGACACAAATAAGACGTTTATTTTCGAATTCTTCCAGCTTTTTGAACTCTCCTACCTTCACCAATATGAATATATATTCTACGCATTCGATTCAAATGCATTGCAAAATCTCTAATCAGCAAACCACCTATCTATTGGTGGAGTAAAAATTTCAAAGGCGACCAACTAGCAACGAGTTTACGATTTAAAGTGTGGCATATTTAATAAGGCACAGTTACATTACTGCATAGTAAATTAAAACAAGAAATTGATCTTGCACCGTTGAACAATTTAGGTAACAACAAATGAACATCTTTGATTCTTTAAGCTGCCGAAAAACAAATCACTTTCATCAAAATAAAGAACATGATCATACTCATGAAGAAATGTGGCTGCAAATAACATGGATGGAATCAATAATCTATTTTCAATGGATTTCCAGGATAAAATGTTCTCACTCGATTAGGTGATAGGAAGAAAAATATACAAACTATGCATTATGATAAAATAATATGATATAATATGGTCACAAGACATAAAATGCAACAATCAACAACAAGCGACAAGACACAATCAATAAGCTAGTAATTGGAATATTCTGTTGTAGTAAAAACAGTGATGGCTAGAAAAATTACAAAGAATAAAATTCATGAAAATTATCATCTAGAGAAAGAGGAAATTAAATAATAACATAATATAAAGATTACAACGATAAAACATATTGTCACGAATCTTAAATGTAGTAATCAATGCTAACTATATTTCATCAATTGTTCGTTATCAGTTATTTGGGAACAGAGTAAACAAGAATTCAACTACTTTGGCACATATGCGAGCTAGCAACCAAATGTTTTCCAAATCACCCTTCTACATATGAAGCTTACTCTCCATAAATTAAGGTTTACCTTTAGGAAGTGAGGCATTCAATAATGTACTGAATTATAAATTATCTGTTTTTAATATAATATTCCTATTTGGAGTTTTATATTTATACCAATAAAAAGTTGATAAAAAGTTATCTTGAATGACGAATTACATCCTAATTTTTAAGTCAATGTAGCCCTCCCTAGTTACAATGTTTTTGAATTTAATGTGAAGGTATCAAATTAGATAAGGATCACAGCACAGCACTGTCAGACGAACAGGTAGAAATTATAGTGAAATCATAATAGAATGATAAAAAATTTAGTTATGATGCACACAGGTTCTTTGTTTAAATTTGAAATATCCCGACCAAGATTTACAATAAAAAAATGATAATTATCAAGTACTTGGGGCTTTCAATTCGCCAAGTAATAATCAAGATTAGGTATAATCTCTGTCAACAAAAGTTATTTATATTGAATAATATAAGCTGGATATACACTTGCATCCTCAAAAACCACAAATATTGTAGGATCATTGACATCATTCACAGCGCTTTCATACACATGCTTGGATCCAGGTTTCAAATCCAGTGCTATGAGGTCTGGATTTCCTTTACAATAATCACCAGTGATGACGTCAACAAGAAACAATGTCTTGTGGCCATTTGAGTCTGGTGATGCGTATTTTGGCTGATCTGAATAGTCTGCATTTTTTGCGAAATACACGCCTTTTCCAAAAAATGTAGCTGTTTCAAAATAAATATATGTTTTAAAATACTTAAAATGCAGACTTTTATCTATTTTCTTACTCAATGAATATATCTTCCCTGCGAACAGTATTACCCATACAATAAGTATGTACTAAATGAGGGAATTATGTAGTTTATTATACCCCAGCAATATTTAAAAGGCCTAGAACAGGGGTCGGCAACCTGAGGCTCCGGAGCCGCATGCGGCTCTTCAGCCCCTGTGAAGTGGCTCCCTGCATTAGCCTCAAATATATATATATATGGGCTATATTGAAATTAATAACTGGTATTTTTAGCCCCTCTTATTTCAGAGATCAAGGTGATACTGTCACATTGGAATAAAAAAGGTTTTATTATTTCGTCAACTAATATATGCGCCACAATTCATCAGACGCATTTTGTAGTAATAACAATGTGACACATCATCCTACCGCCTGCAGGTGGCAAATTTTGAAATTCCGACTCTGGTAAGCGAATGATGGAAAAATCCAAAAAGAGGAAAATGTAGATGGAAAATAGAGATTATAATATTGCCTGGACAGATAATATTCCTGTGTTATCTTCGTTTTAAGGGTCAAATAGGCTTTGCGGCTCCAGATGTATTTTATTTGGCGGAAGGAGCAAAAAATGGCTCTTTCGATAGTAAAGGTTGCCGACCCCTGGCCTAGAACATTGACGTGCTTACATCTAAATCAGTATTTAATATACTGGCCATCAGATAGGACAGTGAAATCTAATTATCTAGAAGTAGAGTTAGGATATTCAAAGAAGAATTTTGTTGCCAATTACGGACACCTCACCATTTTTCCCAGCATAGCTTCTGTTGAAACCTTTTTGCATGATTTCTTTTGCAGTATTAGCGTTTGTACCATGGAAGAGTTGCCGTTCTATTGGTTTATTTTTGACTGATGGCTCAACCAATCTCTTCTGGGTCTTGTATTTGGTGAAGAGCTTTTCATTTTGAATTCGACTGACCTGTAAGAATAAGTGAATTTTATTGATTTGTTAGCATAGATTGGAAGATTATGCATTGTACTGCTGGTGACACTGGTATTTTTCAATTAAAAAAATTTATGTATCATATTTACTCTCGATTCACAGGAAAGCCATTGCGAGCATGGACCATGCTGAACTTGGATGGCATGGGAAAGTTATGAAAAAGGTCACTTGAAAGCGCCCTGCACTGGTGAGGAGTTCCGCATCCCCAGAAACTTACTCACAGTCCCAAAGAGTGAATATATACATAATTGCAATAACATGTGCAAAAATTTTCAAACGAACTAACTGAAAATATGTGACAGTTTGGCAGTGTTGCTGTCATATTTCCTTTTACTTTCTGATACTCAGATGAAGCACTATTCAAAAGAACAGTAACAAACTCTTCATCTGTTTTCATTGTGTCCCAATGTTTAGGAAATTCTAGAAAATAATTTACAAGTTATGTTTCAATAGGTCTCTTTTATCTTATTCATATAAATACAAGACAGACCGTACCCTGTTTAGGTATCCTCCTGACGGAAGTTACCGATTGTCCGATCATTTTCAACTCCTTGAAATCTATTTGGAAGCTTTGTTTCATTCCATTAAAATAGATTGAAACCGGCATTTTCGCTTTATCGGAAGAAGAAGTCTGGACATATTCTGTATATTTATCATTGTATTTCTGAAGAAATAAAGACAATGTTTTCTACTTGATGCAAAAAAAAATAAATGCCAGGGATTTGCATACATTGCCCATGCTGATAAGATAAACTCACGTTGAATGCATGAAGCTACCCAGGCAACATATTAGACATAAAAACCTGATATGCTTCTTCTATTGTTTGGTGTGGTCTTGGTTCAAAATCTGTCCAGCCAGTAGATGTTTGATGTTGCCAGTTATAACCAGCATGGAATTTGACTGTTATAGCTTGAGAAAGTGAGTAGAGTATTTCTTGAATATCTCTTGATGCTTTGGAAACATTTTTTCTGAGGCCCAAAATTTTGATTTCCTTCTTTCTTTTTCTGGAAAGTAAATATTATTTTACAGAACAGCATGTAGGAAAAATATAATAATTCCTCTAATTTTTTTTTACATATAATATTACTTTATAGTAACTTTCACGTTCATTTCCGCCTCAACATCTTCAATTTCTTCCATCTCACACTCAGTCAAGTTAGATATAGCATTCTTGTGCATATCGCCATCAATTTTCTCTTTTGCATACGCCCTTTCCACTTCTTGTTTGATATAATTCCATGCCTAAAAAAAACATTTTAATAATATGCACTGCAACGTTCTACTGTCTCACATGTGACAAATTCAATCAGATAATTTGTCACTTGGGACTCAAGCAATTGACACAAAATACTACTATGCACTCGAAGCATGATATGTGTATATACATGAAAAGTATATATGTGAATGTAACATAAACATTTACAAGATTTTTAATATTCTGTCAGCCAGGGATGGACATTTTGATTCAATGCTTCGAATCCATTTAGAAGAACCGATGCTTCGAATCGGAAGCGGGATGTGATGAGTCAGCATTAATGAATAATCTCATGTCTTTGATTTTTAGTTATATAGACAAATATTTTTAAATTCCATGTTTTCATATTTTAATTCAGTTTTATTTGATGTGCTACTTTACTTATATTTTGCCTTTATCATGAAATTTGCAATTTTATTGTATATTTTAGAAATGTCAATTTAGAATAGAGATGATTCTGTTCTTTTATGGCTGATACAGTGTGATCTTAGCATTTATATTAGCAGTATATTTTGTCGGGAATCCCAATTTGACAAAAAAAATCCGAATTTTTTAGTATTTGGAAATCCCCATCCCTAATCTCCATCTATGCAATACAATCTTCAAGTTATGAATTATTGTGGGTTGGGGTCTTGCCTTTACCAAGACAGATTTACTTTCTTACATGAGTAGTACTACTGAAAATATTAAAATTATGTCATTTTTGTATATAGCATAGTAAACAACCTTTTCAATATTTATCAACTGCTGAGAGAAAAAATACAGTTTGACGGTATCCCCTGATGACTTATTGACTTTTCTAATCCTCTTGAGAAATTTTGCAGGTTGTGATTTGGTAGTCACAGGATCTGAAAAAAAGTTGACACCTTGTTTTCAACTATCACCATTATTTCTATTCCAGAAATTTCTTGAGACTAATTCGAATTAGAAACTCGTTACAAGCACTACAAATGTGCTAAAAATGATAAGTTTGAATCCACATAGAAGATTAAATGTTGGAATCAGTAGCTGATGAACTCATTCCGCCTAAAGTTCAAAACCTGAAGAAATTAGATTTTTACTTATTTTAATTTGCCCAATTCTTTACTATTTATTCTTATTTTGTTGGCATAATCATATAGAATACCTGTCGTTTTAACTCTGTCAAACACTTGACGGAAATCCTGCAGCATCGAATTGTCAAATATAACAATATCGATCATTTTCAAATGCTTGGTCTGCAGTATAGCAAATTCCTCAATTGCTTTGCTTACAGCTGCTGCAATTGCTGCGTTGGATAGTCCTTTATTGCCTGTGGTATTAATTTAAATATTTAATACTGGAAGCATAGTTATGTCTAGGGACCCACCAATTAATTGTAATGTGCTTCATTCACCTGTTCCAACTGCTGGTATTGACACAGATGAACATCCTTGATCATCAACTTCCTTCAACAAACGGACAAGACAGCTCTTGATTCCATCTATTTTGTCTGGAAAAGCAACATGAAATATCTTCTTGCATTTTAAATCTCCACCACTCGTGACACGTATGTCAGTCCCAGAAGCTGCATTCGCTTCAGTTTGTATTTTTTGTCCACCTTTTGAGATGATTGCTGTTGATACCAAACCTGGATACAAAGTAAAATCCCATTACTACCGTACTTTTATGCATATAATACGCTTCCATGTATATACGCACCCTCGATTTGTCACCAAAATATTAAAAAAATGACTATTACCATGTATAATACACCACACACCCTTATTTGAGGGAAAAAATGACATTTTTCGTTTAAAATATTTGTTTACGATAACGACATGATCAATACTGTCGAAAAATACAATCGTTGAAATAATTTTTCAACTCTTTCGGACTTCAGGACGTGTATATATATATATATGTTTTTTTTACAATTTACGTTGGGAGCTTTATGACGTATATATACGTTCTTACTCAAATTTCAGTCAATAGGTGACATAGCCACTTATCAACTACTATTATCACTTATATGTATGTTCGTGTCATTAACGCGTGATCACGGCATGCACAGGTGATATTTTCTCGTCTAGAAAATACATGGCAATGTTTTTGCTGTAAGAAGGAAGTTTAACTTGATATTATATACGTTATGCGATAAATTGCCCGTAATATTTTTGATAAAATTTAAAATTCCTCATACCCATGTATAATACGCATCCCCAAAAATTGACTGATTTTGACCAAAAAGAATGCGTATTATACATATATATGGAAGATTACGGTAGTATGTTTCTCAAGTCCATATCTACTATTCTATTCATACATTCTTTTCCTATCATAAGTAAAATACTGAAAAGACTCTTCAATGATTTGGGATAACAGACAACAATAATGTGCCTGCTGACTAATTAATTCCAAACTAATGATATTTTTTGTGAATTGGAATTTTTCCACATTAAAACTTTTATCGTGACAAAAAACTTGATATTCAGACATTTAGCCCAAAAAAATTTCGCCAACATTCAAAAAGTGATATCTTATAGTTAGGGTAAGGGTTAGGGTTAGTGATATACAAAGAAAATCAAATTTTTTGAACGTTGGAAAAATGTCCGTTGGTTAAATGTCCATCCTGAGTCACAAGAAAAGGTCAAGATCATATGGATGAACACTCATTGCTGCTGGAAATCCTGAGACAAGGGGATGGGCCAATCACATAACCATGGCAACCACCTACTAATTTGAACTTCATACCTGTCGACAAATTGAAACTTGAGGAACAGCTGTTTACAATTGCGTCATTGGTTTCTTTGGTAATATCACCCTGGCGGACCAGGACAACAAGAGTTCCAAAGTTTCTTGGTGAAGAGGGAGATAAAATACCACCACTGGAGGGCCCCGGAGATTTGTTCTGAAAAATATGATTTAACATTAGTGAGTGATATAAAAATCGCTTTATGTAAATAATTTTGCAACATTGTTAGAAATTATAGAATTGAATTGATTGCGTAAGATTCAAGTTCTTTCAAGTGCAAAAAAATAATATGATAAATTATTCATTCATTAAATTGATGAAACAAATAAAATAAAATAATATAGATGCTTGCTTTAATTTTTATTTATTACTAATGATTGATTTTTTATGATAATATTGAGGATTTAATTTTAGGATTATCAGTTTTGGAACATGCTCAACTGGCAAAGTAAAATTATTTGCTCCTTCATATTGGATCAAGATTAAATTATTTCATCATAAATTTTCAAAATAATTGTTAGGAAGTATTAAACTAAAACTCACTCCAGTTGAGCGGAGAGGTGATGAGAGGATACTTTTAGGTACAGCCCCTGTTCAATATAAATATAGGTTTGTAAATCCATAGAAATATATATTGACTCACATTGAATTATAAACCAAGAGCTTGCTGAACTTAGATAGCGGAGGAAAGCAGTGACCAAGGTCATGTGAGACCGCCCTGCACCGGCAAGGAGTTCAGCGTCCCCAGTCACTTACTCACATCAAGGATCAGGATGAACAGTACATATCGTAGTGCTCACAAGCCAACATGGTCGCATCATGCGACCATATATAAGGTTTTCCGGTGAATCGAGGGTAAATATGATACATCAAAAATCAAAAGTGATAAAATGTGCAGCACATGTGCAGTAAACATGCTGATATATTGCTGAGTTTGCAAAAGTTGATATGTCACATTGGTAAAATGTTGCATTATGTTTGTAAGATATTCTACAGATTGGGATATCACGTGACTTATTTATATCACATGAATTTTTTTAATTGTGGCATTTACTTATAAATACTTTTAACCACATCCACATACCCCTTGAAATTTTTGAAGCTAACGTTATAATATTGTTATAATGTACGTTTCCTTACCTGCTTGAGCCACCATTATTCCATTTTCAAAATCCTGAATCTTTGACTGATCAAAAATGACAACATCAACTTTCCTCAGATATTTGGTTTGAGGATATTTATTTGCAAAATCTTGGAATGTTTGCAACATGACTCTCGCAACTGATGTACTTGCTACCTTTTGGTTACCTAGTAAAGATAAAGTGATGATATTATATGCAGAAAAATAAAATTTCAATAGAGCTGAGATGTATTCTAATGATCAATGAAGCATCAGCTTTTGGAATATATAAGCACTTCAAAGTAAATATAAATATATGCATGTGTACTATGCATGAACTAAAACTAAAAATAAAAGCACAGCCAGTAAATTGCTGTTTGTCTAATTTCCATAACATACCCAAATAATTAAGATTTATTTTTACCAATTAACTGCCTGAAGTTTTCTTTTTCAGATTAATGGAGATTGCATGATCACACACATCCTTCAATTTCAACTCAGTCCCACATCAAAATATATCTATATATTTTTTAAACTTGGCTTTTTCTATACTGAGCACTGTTTTCCGAATTTTGTATTTTAAAATGATGAAAAATAAAAATTCTATCTATCTATCTATATCTTATGTCACATAATTACGAATCATTCACTGTATTGCAACAGGTATTGCCCATGTTTTCATATTCGGTATGATTTTTTTCATCTTCACCCTTATATCATCAAAAAGTGTCATATCATTGTATACATGTCACGGTGCATCCGTTCAAGCTCAAGTCAAATTTATAATTGATTTGGGGTAAATCATAAAACAACTGCCCAGTTCCTGCTCCTACCTGTTCCAATAGCAGGAATGGAGACAGATGTTAGCTGTTGCTTCTCTGCTTCTTGCAATATATTCATCAAACAATCTCCAATCTC
>JAUELA010068755.1:0-10585 GCA_031471845.1 Boltenia villosa | reverse complement strand
GTGTTTTCAATGTGAAATTAAACAGGACACAAAATAACTCAATTGTAAAAGTTCGTTTTTCATAAGATGAACGTAAAGGTTCGTTATTCGAACGATGAACGTCCTCAATTTACTTTTTGTAACAAGCGGCAATATAGAGGAAAATAACATTATCTCTCTGCACGTCACTTCTCGCACTTACGCCTCTTTGCATTTATGCACTGTTTTTAAGGAAAATAATTTGACAGGCCAAACAACAGTTTTGACAGGCTTCGACTGGCCATGCATGTCAAAATGACAGGCCTCCCAAAATTCTTCTTTTGTGCCCTGAATCATTAACCTTACTTGTTTTTTGGCCGTTTTTTTTAACTTTGACAAGAGTGAAAAATGATATGAATAATTCATTTGTGGTTTGCCAATAACAATACTACACAAATTTTGATTTTTAGGAGCTCATTATATGATAGACAAACTCAAATCGAAAACGCTTTGATTTTTCTTTCCGACTCCATTTCAGATAATTTATATAAAAGACTAAAAATTGCTTGAAATTATTTTGGGATATTATGATTTATGGCGCATTAGACATCATTGTGAGTTGTCCATCCATTTCATTGGTTAACAGATCACAGATCTAATTGTTGCATCATACAAGAAAATGTGTTTCTCTCAAATATGGCATCGTTTAAAATCTCAAACCTGTGCTGAGGATAGGTTTGAAATTCATACCGGTTTGCTGTTCAACTCGCCCAAAATGATGTAAATAAACCCAGATCTGACTTGAAATTCCACATATCTCTCGAATTTCAAACTGGTCTGAGCGCTCATAAAAGAACCATCCTACAAGGACCATCTTACTTGAAGCATTGAATCCAAAGTTCTGTGGGACCCAAGTCTTCCACATACTATTGTGGGGTTTCATAAAAACTTTGGATTCAATAATTACCTTTTTTATTTTCCAGGTTTGATATAACTTCACTCAATATGAAAGGGGATGAAGATGAAAGTGGAATAATAGCAGCCGCAGATAACTGTTAGTAGAAGAAATAGGAATTTGATAATGGAGCTTAGTGCTCAACTCTGTCCCGGACTGGTAGCCTAAAATCTGTATAATAGCACCATGGTTTGTTCGTATGTCATTCATTAAGAGAGTACAAACAGTTTCTGCATTAACACCATTTTCGCGATAATTGAATGCGGCAAAAACGGCCACAATAGAGAAATATTTTAAACTACTGTACCGCTGTCTGCAGATTAACAAGTTAACGTCATTTTCGGATTGCTACTGAAACGTTAGTGGATTGGGAAGAATAGACGAAATGATTTAAGTGAATAAATATCAACCTTTATATCAACGGCACATCAATTCAATTCTATCTCCACAACTTACAAGTAAAATTATATTTCAACTAATGAGTATTGTAACTAGGGATGGGCATTTTTGAATCATAAAAAATTTCACTTTCTCAAAGTATCAATTAAAAGAAAAGCACAGTAGCAAATCAAACGATAATGTGAAAAGTGTAAATATGGGGAATCTGATATTAATACAGAACTGAAAGCATTTTTAGTTTTGGTGCAACATCATATATGAGAAATTTACTAGAAAAACACTAAAATAAAAAAAATAAAAATTGAATTTTTTTTTTTTGAATCGTCAAATATCTTCTTCCGATTCAAATCAAATGCTATCAGATTCGAAGGTTCAATTTGAAGTGCACATCCCCAATTTTAACTTATTTCAGTGAGAGCATTGATGAAACAAGAGCAAGAGAATATATATATAAATATAAATTATAATTAAAAAAATATATATTGAATTCAATTAAAAAAATAAATATTAAATTTAATAAAAGTAAAATTGAATTTGAACTAATTGAGGATTGTTACTTATTTCAGTGAGAGCATTGATGAAACAAGAACAAGAAAAGACTGGAGTCCCAACTAACAGAGTTATACTTGGAGGGTTTTCAATGGTGAGATGATTGCTGTGTGACATTCAGGGCTGTGGAGTCGTACATATTCTGACTCAATTATGATACATCCGACTTTGACTCCTTCATTTATATATCAATATAGTAAATAAATAACAAGTATACTAATTATATATATATCCTATATTGATTAAAAGCACGAAACATACAAGTAGTTCATCACTGTCAAGTGCTGACATGAATTAATATAATATTTTAATTAACATATATAATTTATAAGCGGTATCAGTTTCATATCAGCTAGTCTTGTACCAGCATTCAATATTCTGCAGTATGCTGTGGCTCTACAGTTTCAAATGTAGAATATTAATTTCAGTTCAATTTGAAATTCAGAATTAAAAAATATATTTCAGAATTTTTCGGAATACTCATTACTGTTTGGTTTTAAAAGTTTAAACATATTGGGAGTCGGAGTCTGTACTTGTTGGTAAATTTTTCTCGACTCTGACTCCGACTCAGCCTGGTGACATCACAACATCACAAATACCTTCCTGTGTGTAGGTAATTCTCACATTGATAGGTTGTGGAGTGGGAGGAAATGTAATTATGTGATGTTTCTGTCTCTTCCTCTTCTTTTTTGTTACGCTTTTCCTTACTCAGATGTAAAATCTTCTGAATAAGTTTTTTATTATGTTATTCTCTTTGTGCATAACCCAGGGAGGAGCATTAGCACTATACACAGGACTTACCCATCCTGAACCCATTGGTGGTCTCGTCCTGTTAAGCACTTGGCTGCCACTGAGGAATAACTTTGCACAGGTAAATTTTAGTCTTATTTTTGTATATATTATTTGTATTTTGTGTTGAATATTAACACTCTATGACAGGGGTCCCCAACCTCAGTTGCTTGATGGCATAGCAGGGGTTACGACAAATAGGGGAAGTACATACAATATTGAAATTACATAAGCTATATGCGAAAATTCAAGTCCAATTTTGAGCAAAGCGCCATGCAGCTGCTACCAACAACGGCAATGTACAAGGTTTTCCGTGACATTTTTATTTTGGAAAAGCGATATTACTTTTGGAGAGAAAATTAATCTAAACTTTACCCAGGGGAAGGTTGAGAACCAGTGATCTATGATGTATTAATGTTGTTTAATATACCGTTGACCAACATGCACTGCTCATATTGATCTAAGGACTTTGTCCAATACAGCTTGCTTCCTGCATCTATATTTATATATAAATAAAGAGGATTGTTATTCTTTGTTCAATTATTGTATATTTATATCTTCGTATGTTCCACATAGTTCTCCACCTCCACACAACATAGTAAATAGAAATTTGGCAAGCTGGTAGCTTAGTGTTACCTCATGTTAGTAAAACATTTTCCATTGGTCAGGATGTTTTCCAAATGGGGTCACAAATTAGTTAAAATTTTACATGCTGGTTGCCAGTAGGGCACACATAATGGAACACATATCAAACAATTGCTATTAAAAGATGTGAAATCAAAGTTTTGGATAGTTCTATCCCCAGGTAGCAGTTTGACTTACTTAGATGACCTAACGGTCTTTCCACTGCTTCCTCATTAATACCTGTCATAACAATATATATATTCTATTCTATACTGTTTACATTTGTCTTCTCCCCTTTTTGTATGTATCTATATTATTATTATTATTCTCTTTGTGTGTGTTGCCATTGTTACTTCATGGTGGATCGAAAAAAAAATAAACTCTTTAATAATGTCATTAGAAAATACAGGGAATTCTTTCGCTTATTAAATGTCTTCGTTTATAGAGAGCCGATACAACTTTTTATACTTTAGAATAAAGATGGAATGTCACTCACAAAGCAATGCTGTCCAATATTTCAAGGACACGGTTTAGCAGATCCAATGGTGAACGTGCAGTACGGCAATTCAACTCATGAGATTATAAAGAAAGCACGAGGAGACTCCATAAAAACTGTCTTTAAAACCTACAAGAACGTCGGACATTCTTCATGTGAACAGGTATGTCTAATTCTAATTCCAAAATCTAAAAAAAAATAAAAAAGGTCTAATTCAGGTTTTCCAAATTGTGTCCCGGCGCACTGGTGTTCCCGCGCTGCGAAAGAGCAAGATTATATTTCAAAATGTATAAAATACAAAACTGGAATTTGTAATAACCCATCAAGCCATGTTTCTCTTAGATCTTGGGTCCATTTATTGAATAAAGAAGTAAATACATACAATTTCGTTTTTTTTTTAATTCTATATTTCTACTTTATTCTACGCTAAAATAAATAATAAATTTTCAAATTTATGTAGAAAGAGTATTTTTACATGTTTTAAAGTGTGCCACGAGTAGGAAGAAAAGAGTTTAGGAACCACTGGTCTAATGCAATAATCATATTTGTAAAATAATTTTAAAAAAATTTAAAATAGAAATATTGCAGTTCACGAATCGTGGATTTTCTTCTGATTTAGTTTGTAGTCGTTTCTTTACCCTCGTATTACTGCTGAACCTTTATGGATGTAGTTTAGGAACTTGAGCACTGTATGGCTGAATTAGTTATCTAGGAACCAGGCTCAACTCATCCCGGCCATCATGCCCATAGTCTTTAAATTAAACTTTTATGCAAGAGTGAGAGAGAACAGTGTATCTCATTCACTACATTTCTATTTTCGTTCAGCTTTCAAGATAGATTTAGATGGAATTTTTATTTTTCATAAATCCAAAATTTAAAAAAAAATTGCGGTCACAGAGAGAGAGAGAGAGAGTTTATTTTTCGAGCAAGAAATATTTTCAACCAATAAAAAGAGAAACATTAATAAATAATACAATATAAAATTAAAATATATAACATACGAATAAAATAAAAAAATACTAACTTGGTATGGAAAAGGATATGGCGATACGACATGAGGCCATCTAAGTCAGCCATACCTAGGGACATATCATATTACATCACTATCAATGAGTGATTAAAAATTGAAAGTATATGAGCATAGAATTTTTCAAGATATAATTACAATAAATACAGATCAAGAGTTCTTATTACAAGATTAAGGATTTTTAAATGAGTAAAATAAAAAAATGTAATAAATAATTTGATAAATGATGTAATGATTGAAACAGAGAAGCTAGGGCAAACGGTTGATAAAATACGGTGCGCTCAGATTAATAACACCCAATGTGTATTTATCTTTAAAATGAGAGTTATGTAATTTCCTAATGGTTTCGGGAATTGCATTCCAAATTTTGACTCCTTTATATTTGAAAGATTTCTGAGAAGTTTGGGGTGAAAAAAATCCCTTTGGTGGTAGATCTTGTGAAATAAGTATGGATGTGTGAACATGCGCTGAAATAATTATTGAGAAACAATATGGAAAAATATGGCATGTCACTAAAACCAACTGAATGGTTTACAACATTGCAAGATGCAATGCAGTGACACCATTAAAATATGATTAGGAAAACTCGTATTATTCAAATATTGCATGGTTTTATTATTCATCTATTCAAGTGCTGCAGCAAAAATTTACAATTTATTTTTCAGGAATTGGAAGATGTTCGTGATTTTATACAAGAGTTCCTCCCTCCAGTTTGATTCTTCCTCTTATGACGCTGTGATTCTCTCCCGACTATATTTTTATTCACACACACTACTTTTTGCTATATTGAATCAGACCTATAGGGTCTACTATGACATTACTAGCTTTTCAGTATTAATTGGTTGTAAAATTTGGCAAAATATATCCTTAAAATTGTCAACATCTATTATAAACAAATTTTTCATTCACATTATCAGAAATGCTTCAAAGGCTTTGAACTTCTTAATTGAATGCTGAAAATTAACCAAACACCAACCATCAATAAGATTTCCATATAAAAGGTGTATTCAGAATAAATATTGTAATTGTTGTAAATTTTCTTCCTCAAAAAATCGAATTCCTGTCAAAATTTTAATTATTCTGCCCGCTTTGTGAACATTTATGCTTAACTTGCTGTCTTCAATGTTTATTGCTGTAAAAATAATTGATCTATGCTCCAAAGAACCCTTGCTTGCATTATATCTCTGTGAAAAAGTATTCAAATGCACATTTAATATGAAATATTATTCAGCTACTAACAAAATTTTTCAAAATCAAACTAATCTACAAATTTATTCTATATCAGGGATGGCGAACCTTTTCATTTGACCGGGTCACTTTTGATACCATGATTTAGAAAAAAAATAAAGTGGGTCACGAGTTGTGTGAAGAGTCTATTACAGATGAAAAAAAAAATTAAAAATAAGGTTTTTGAAAAAAAGTCAAATATGCCAAACCGATTTTCTAAGGCCAAACGAATTGATAAAAGTCAAATTTTAAGAATTTGTCCTCGAAAAGGCCAAACTGGCAACCCAACTGGGAAGACTGAGTTGCCAAGTACTAATTAAAATGTTCCTTCATTATTGAACGATGATTTTTGAGATACTTGAATTATTATAAAAAAAGTGTATGGTTGCCTGAAAGCTCCTCTCACGGTAGCATTACTAAACATTATTTTTTTTGTTTAAATACCAAAAAGTGAAGTGGGTCACTGAAATATAGGTGGTGGGTCACTTCGTTATCCGTGGGGCGGGTCAGTGGTTCGCCATCCCTGTTTTATATCATGCTTAAGGGAAACACACATATTCACAGGGCAGTGGTTCTTAAAGTGACTTCTTCTTCTTGGCCAAACCCATAACCTGATATCCTGACCCTGAAAACGATCGATATAACATGTAACTAGTTGAAAACCGAAGTAATTTCATCCTTCCCTTTATTTGTATTTAATAATATTTATCGAATCCCGGACATTTCGCCATCATTTGTGACGACATAACTTAGGGACAATTTTGCCAACATTAAAAAAAAAACTTTGTGTGTCACTAACTCTAAACCTTACCCTAGCCCCAACAATAAGCCTAAACCCAACCCTAACTTCAAGATCAAATTTTTTGAATGGTGGCGAAATGTCTGTTGGCTCATTTTTTTAATGGTGGCGAAATGTCCGCTGACCAGTGTGTTACTGCTGGTCTCTGTCAACTGTTGTGAATAAATGACAGCTTTAATTGTAATCAGTAGCAAGCGACCTTTTAAAATCACGTTTCTTCATTGTCAATCCATTTTTAAACTGCTCAAGAGAAATATGCAGTACTGCTCGACTGACCTTGAAAAAACGTTAATTTGTTACAGAATATTATCAGTTTGCATTGTTATTGATAAAATTGATAAAAAAAATTGAAGAGCCATTGACAGTTTGCAATTAATTGTAAAACTGATGATACAGAGTGCATCCGGGACATTTAGCCAACGGACATTTCGTCGTCATGTGCAGAGGGGACATTTAGCCACATTCAAAAAAAAATTCTCTTTGTTTGTCACTAACCCTTGCCTGATCCTAACTCTGAGATATTATTTTTTGAATGTTGTGAGATGTCTGGATACCTACCATAACTTATATGATATGATGAATAAAAATATCCATATTTTCCTCGATACATTTATAATGGAAATTTATCATCATAGCAGCATCCGTGAAATGAGTTTTCCACTCCTATTTTGAACACCTCCAAATCTAGCTTGCAAATGAACGAAAATGGAAAAGTATGGTTTCAGAAATGAAAATACTGTAGATTTCTACAATTGCATAATAAAACCAATGTGTAAATTGATTCAAATGTCCATTGCTTCTGCTCGTATACTTGCTGTTGTACTTTAAGCCTTAATTGGCTAATATTTTCTTTCGATACATTTGTAATGAAAGTTTATCATCATAGCAGTAGGCTATACGTGAAATAGGTTTCCACTCCTATTTTGAACACCTACAAATCTAACTTGCAAATGAACGAAAATGGAAAAGTATGGTTTCAGAAATAAAATATTATAGATTTCAACAATTGCATAATAAAACGATTGTATAACTTGATTCAAATGTCCATTGCTTCTGCTTATATACTTGCTGTTGTACTTTAGCCTTAATTGGCGAAACATAATATTTAAGAATTTGTAATGTTTGAGTTGACGCAATCCATTTATCGTTGTATCTAGATGTTTGATTCAAAATAAATTGTCAACTTAGCATTTGAATTTGTTTTGAACGAAGTTTCTACTTGGGAGTTGAATCTACAGATACTAACTAAGCTATGGAAACAAATGATTTGGGCTTAGTTCATCTAATAGAGTTTATTATGGTCACATCACAAAAAAATATATATATAGTGTATCATATTTACCCTCGGATTCACCGGAAAGCCGTATCGGGCTTTTACATGACGCATGATGCGAGCATGCTGAACTTGGATAGCGGAGCCGTGACCAAGGACACGTGTAACCGGTCTGCACCGGCGTGGAGTTCAGCATCCCCAGTCACTTACTCACATCAAGGATGACCACGGCATATAATATATATGTCACCCGATATATAAAATAAACGTCCACGTAGTCTACGAGTTGTACAGGTAATTTCTCGACCATTTTTCACGAAATCGACGTTTCGAAAATTCGGATTAATTAGGCTTACTAATCCCGGATTTGGGGTCTGCCGCGGTGTCCCGTCCCGGCTGGCACTGAAATGTCCGGATTATTGATGAAAGGTAATTCTTTCTAGTGGAAATAGCGTAAAATTAATTTTCAGCATCAATGTATCATAAGAATATTATACTCGGCCATATCGTTATTGTCAAGCTACTTGCTTAATAAGTTGCACCAAGGTTTAACGAAATACAAGCACCTACACTTATGCCTATAAATTGCAGGTTGTCCCGGTTTGAGCCTAAGCCATTATGGTAAGTCTAGGATTAGCTAATCGCTCTGCGTTAGTCGTATCATTTAACATGTGAAAAGTAAATAAAATATAAATGTTTTCATCCGCTAATCTACATCCGGTGCATTATCAACAGAAATCTTCTTTCGAATGAAATGTATCCATTGTTGGTTCAATTCTTATCTCTTACATCGGGTTGATATTTTCACGAGACGAATCGAATCGTAACATTAGATAAATGATCAAATCTGAAACTAAAAATTCAAAGAAGCTGCCTTATTGTTCCAGCCATAATTTGTGACGTCATACCAGAGGAAAATACAAAAAAAAAAGCATTAAAAAAAGGTCTTTGTGTGTCACTAACCTAACTTTAAGATCTAATTTTTTTAATGGTTGCGAAATGTCCGTTGGCTAAATGTCCGGATACCATTCATAGCGGATACCATTCATAGTTCATAGCTCTCTGACTAAGGCGGGACAGATACGATTATATAAATTGTAGTTGCAAAAATATAGAATTGAACACCACGATATACAGGTCGTGTTATGAAGTGAGAATTGTATTACGATAGTATCACAGAAATATGATCATAACGTGAGGTTATAACCTTTGACCTTGTTAATAAGAAACTTGAAAACAAATACGTCATAACTCTGTGACTAACACCGGATTTGCAGCATTTAGATACTATTATATAATAGCGAAAATATTGAATTTCGCCGCGCGATGGAGATAGTAAAAAAGCTGACGAAACGTTTCGTATTCAAAGTTAGATTTGAAACGTCATTATTATGTGACACCGGAATTACAGCATTAGATATAATTACGTGATAAATCATTTTTCAGCGATTTTAGCTCTCAAGCGAAAATAATGGTCTGCATTGTGGGTCAAGTGGTTCGAATCTGAGTCATTTCAGGCAAAATGATGGTTCGGGTTAAAAATTCTAAATCAATGAACAATTGTTTTGTAAAACCGGTTTTATGTTTAGGTTAGCTGAAAATTAGAGGGATTACAGTTACCACAGGGTAAACTAATCTCGACTTAAAACGTAATATTAGTTTCCAGTGTCACAAACCTACCGCCCTTTTTCTGAGTATTTTATAGTTTACTTGGGGGTCATCATGTACATCAATATTTACACACATAGCATTGCTTGGTTTTATTTCCATCTGTTTTATTTCAATTCAAACATATCGTCTTAATGGGAAAAAATTGTCCAAAAAGAAAGTTAATGAGTTTCAATATTTTTCATATATTTGTCAAATTTGTGTCCAGGATGGTAAAACCTTCAACGCATGGAAAAAACACGGAAGAAAACAACAAATGCCACATCAGTTATTGGAAAATCTTAGCTTTGCCTTCATAGTTTAAATAAATTCGACCAATAACGAAGCAAAAAGTTATATGGAATACTGAAGGACACTATAACCATCGTAAGGAACGAACAGAAAATGCACGTATAAATGAATAATTATGTGCCTATCTTCTATCTAATGCCGCTTTCACACTACGGTAGGTCTACGGTAGAATCTCCGGAGAATTGCCTATTTATTTATTATTTTGAGTAAAACTACCCAAATGCTCATTTGCAAATAAGCGCGGCAGAAGTTCTACTTTGTAAATATCAATTCTTAGGCAATTCTATCGTAGATCTACCGTAGTGTGAAAGGGGCATTAGTGAAAGTGAATTTTAGATGTACAATAGTTACGTCTTTGATAAGCTTCACATACATTAAAGCAGCTGTTGCTAACTCCGTACTTCCGTTGGTTTTGAAATATACGAACAGAGCTGAATACCTTCCTTTATTTTCAACATTCCAATTTGCGGTGCATTTGCCCTGTGATTTAAAGATAAATAGAAATAGTTCCGAGTGTAACAGTGTCTGCC
>JAUELA010068645.1:0-10589 GCA_031471845.1 Boltenia villosa | reverse complement strand
ACTTGGCAGTGTGGCCAAATTTTTGGCACTTAAAACATCGCATGATGTATGGAGATATTGGATGTCGTTCATATCCTAGGAAGATATGTTTTGGTAAGTACGGTTTCTCGAATGTAATTACGACTGATTTAAGTTCTTTTATTTCATTCGAGTCTTCTGGTTTGTATGTGAGACGTCTAGCATTGATAACATCTTGTTCTTTCCATTCTGCCAGGAGTTCAGTCATGGTGATATCCGTGTCGATGTTCCTGACTATCCCCACTGATCTTGGTTTCGAAATAGCGCAGGTAACAGGTAATTCCAAGAATTTCTTTGTTTTTTCTAACTTTTTCGCATCCTGAGAATTGTTACATTTTATTTTCAGGTCGCCAGATTGGAGTCTCCAGACATTCTTGACTGGTCCTACCAAGTTTTTCAGTTCCTTGCTGATTTTCAATGCATTAAATGCTGACAATTTATTGTTTTCACAACTAATTACAACAATATTTTCATTGTCATTGTAATCAGGGTTTTTCCTTTTTCTGTTATTTTCCTCTGAGTCAGAAGAGCTTGAGGAATTATTCCTAGATCTTTTGTGAGTCATAGTTATCCACTCAGCCTCATTTTCCATTGCAATTGCAGCAAGTAATTTCAGTTAGAGTTTCAATCAGGTTAGGTTAATTAGTTAGATAGTTGTATGTTATTATGCCTCTCTCTCTCTCTTAACAACAATAATGAAAACGTTGCGTTTCCTTATATATATATGCTGATGTTCACGCCTCGATGATTATCGTCTGGAGAAAAAGAGATGAACGACTGGGTTAAAAATGAGCAAACATTTCAAACCTCTACTTTTTTGGCGTGACGTAGTAAACAATCACTCACCTACCACACACGATAACCATTGTTATCAAAATCGTCATTGTTTCGCAATTCTTTGATGTTTTTCGGAGCACAATGGTCATCTATGCTCACATAGGTGAATCCGAGGGTAAATATGATACACCATCATCATTTCGAACGCTGCACGGGCACTAATTACGTGTATGTGCCGCAGGTGTATGTGCCACAGGAGAGCTCAATCGTTGACGTCTTTGAGACACTTTTCGCAATCTGTTTTTCGGAGCACAGGAGTATAGCTGCTTTAAATTTAATGACAATTGTAGATGCTAGACACTATTGCTTATAATTTTTTTGCTGTATTGAGGCATAAAGTATTGATATGATTTCTTAAAGCAAGGCAAAATGTGAGGCATGTTCTGAAAAAGAGTAATACAAAGAAAGGTAATAGAGCATTTCAGGCGTTCAATCCAGTGATTCTCAGCATGTATGTCGTGAGGTTGTGAAAAATATTTATAATTCCTTGCGTCATGAAACATTGCAAGATTATTGGAAAAAAAATGGAATGTTAAATGGCCGTATCAGTAAATCAATGTTGTTTTAAAGTGAGTGTTTCATTTATGCGCCACGCTTAAAGGGATAAACTAGACTTGGTTTGTTGGGGAATTCAGTAGACACTTCGACATTACTGCTATCGAATCCATTTGGAATCAGCGAAACAACATATCTCACAGTCGAGGAAGAAGTTCAGCTCATTTACCAAAAGACAATTTATCAGTCAACAATTTCCACAAAGAGCTTGGATGTGTTTCCAATAACAAATCTTATCCTTCAATCAGTTCAAAAGCAGTCGATATTATGCCGCCATTTGCATCTTCGTGATTTTGCGAATTTAGATAGATGATGATATACGAGCTTGTGAAATACTTTGGAGTGGGCACAGCCGGGCACAGTATTTACCAATGTGCCGAAACAATTTTCAGATCTTCTCAGTGTGCTAAAAGCCAAAAAGGGTTAGGAATAACTGAATTTCACCCAACAGAGTGCTTAGGGTTAATGGAATCTTCTTAACGAATCGCTTTCGACTTCTTTCCCTGTCTCGCATCGTTTCCTTCTCTCGATTACGTTGTGACGTCATGAAAAAACAAATTACTTTTCGAATCGCTCTCGTTCACTATTTCCCTGTCACCTATTCAATAGATTGTTCGTAAAAGTGTGCAAAGTTTATGAATAATTATACTCTAAATAAAAAAATGCTTTTCAACCTTCTTATCGCTCTCTCGTTCAGCTTCATATTGACTTCGATGTATTTGTCCCGTTACCGAAATTTTAGGCGCATTGGTAAAAGATCTAGCCAGGCTGCTAACAGCTTCTCTGCATATTTTGTCTGAACAAGTTTGTAAGAATTTAGTTTGAACTAGATAACTTTCATGATTTATCATATTTTCGAAATTTATCGCTCTAGGACTAGAAAATATTTTTTTGAGTGTGAGGTCATTTTTCTTCATTTGTGAATATTAAGACGTCGATGTTGGATGAAGGCGAAAATAGGGTTGGGTTGCGGTAACTCTTCACCTATGGATAGACGAGTTTCATGTCGATATAAATTTGTTACAACAAAATTGAACGAGTAACAAGTCGAAATAGCACAGTTTCGTGAACCCGAGTAGTTTTTCTCCGACCTACAATTTAGACATAAAACAATAATATGATTTCTCAATGGAAGGCAAAATGTGATGCATTTTTGAAAAAAGTTGCCGAAATGTCTAAATCAGTGATTGAGTTTAAGATCAGATTGGGTTTGAAATCATACCACTAGTTTTTTTTTCTTTTCTAGTTTTTGTTGATATCTTTATGAATAATAGGAAGTAACGTTACCGAGTTTCAGGGGTGAACTTTATTGCGCATTCCTCAGATAGGATTTATGGTTTATGTGGGTTATTTTTTCGTGGTTCGAACATATCAACATATTAGAAAAATTATTAAAAATCGTAATGTTTCTTGGGCTCATTTCAATTTTTCCCCTCCGAGTCCTTCTTTAATAACGTCATCTCGATTGCATTATGGGAACACGATTTTTTTTCTCAAGATTTTCTCCCATGTTTCACAATACGAGAGTTTGTACCTTGTACCTGGAATCTGTTACCGCTAATCACAATATATTCCGCTAAATACCTGGTCAACTTTGGTAATTTATGTCAATAAATTTGATAGAATTTGTTATAGCAGTCCCTGATACCTTCATTCATTCTTGAAATATCGTTGGTATTAGACGATGCAAAATAATTTGCAGTGTATATTGGATATTGCAGACCGTCAGTAGTCAATATTGTTATTTTTTACTTCGCATTATTTACCGGTAAATATAGAGGTTCGTGTTCTTGTGGAACTGCTCATTTCATCTTTATATCACGGCTGGCCAGGTCTCCTAGTCTTCATCTTTTAATTATGGTGACTTAGGAAGAATATTATTATTGCAGATGTGCTGATGTTGCATAGCACTGAGAACTATTTCAATCCGATGAAAATTTAGTAAAATACAAGTTGAAAAACCTTTTCACCTTTCACGATTTTTTTCATTTATACAGTTCATCGTGATAACTAGATATATATTTCGACTAAAAAAGAAAATGTCGCACAGTAGAGTGTCGAGCAGCAGCTCTCTCGATGACAATGAAAATGACGAAGATGGAGAACAACAACAAGTAATTGGGTCATCTTCTTCTGGAAACGAATCTACATCATCTAGCACATCGCCTGGATCTGGTCAAATCCAACAAGCAATCGAGGAGCAGCCTGGAACCAGTGGAGGAATCACCGATCATGTGGGAGCTCAAGGTGGATTAGATCGACCTGGCTTCAACGTTGCATTGGATCCAGTCAATGGTCCTCCTGCATTTGAGAATGATGACATCATCGGCCCCAACAATGGAAATGATCTCCCCATACCTGCTCCAGAGATTGTCATTCATGATATGGTGCCCCATCCCCTCATACAATGCCCTACTTCTGATTACGTCTTTGAGGATTTCGTTGAATACCGGGTGCTGTTGAGGGAGGGCGAAGTGGAAATGCATTGCGCTGATATGGGAGGAAGATGGCGAGCATGGAGTTCTTATTGAATTGTGTCAAAAAGTTTACTTGTATAAAGGAATAATTGGAGCCTAATTAGTCATTTGAACTGGATATATTTTATCCTTCATTGGCGGATTCTTCGATTTACACCCTCTGTATCATGGTCGATTATTTTCCTATAATTATTATTCTCCCATGGATATTTCGAGTATTGAGAACGTTACGATTGTTTTTATAAATCCACAAGTTCCCTTTATTTGATTTATATGACATGCGGATGCAAATTATTAATTTATAAAAATATATTTTATTTTTCAAATTATTTCTTCAATATTTCAATTGATCTTTTTACATATATTTTTACATATAACTCTTTGAATCATCTTTGAATAAATCAACCAAAGTGTGGATTATGATATACTTTTATTTTGGTGATAAACAGTTGAAAGCTTTGAGATCTCAAATGTGATGTTTCTGTGCTGTATAGTAATCCACTTACTTCTGATTTAGAATCTACTAAATTTGAGTTTATCGCCGAGTTTATCAGTTATATTCACTGCACAGTTTAATTTTGATTTCAATGAAGAAATGTTGTAGGTAGTCAGAGTCTGACATGGAATATTTGCAAGCATGCAGAATGTTTCTGATTCATCCATAATATTCGAATCATTTGTTGAATATTATATTCTTCAAGGTTTCGAGGTGATAGCCTATATATATATCATATATACGGGATCTTGAATGATGTCATCACACCATTCCTAAATAACAACATAGTACGGTCGTGGATGATCCTGTATAATGGATCTTGCATTCTAAAGCGTGTCGTGATGTCATTTCCCCATTCCTACCATGGCCATAAAGGGTTCAAATACTTGTACGATACCCAATTATATCAACCGATGTAAAAACAGTTAAAATAAATAATTCATGCTTCATTCATATTATTGAAATCACCTTGTGATTTGTGGACAAGTTTTCTGTTCTAACATAATTACGACCTTATCATATTTTTGTGTATTAACCGAGCACGGAAGATCCGTCCAGCTTGGCTTTCAATTCGTACTGTCAGTCTGATCAATGAATTATTTGACTCGCTCAAATGCCTTTTTCTTTCAACTTTCTTGACGCTCTCTCGTTCAAATTGCTGATTCTATTTATGGACTCGACTCACCAGATCAAGCGAATCGGAGCAGGTTCCTGCTTCACCAATCAAGTCGCTGATATTTTAGGTTCATTTTGGAAGATACAGCCAGGCTGCTAACAGCTGATCTACAAATCTTGTCTAAATAAGTCTGTATGAAACTATTTAGCTTAAACTAGACAACTCAGGCTTACGATTAAGTTATTAGTTGAGATATTTTATGCTGATGTATCATATTTTCGAAATTTGTCGCTCTAGGACTAGAAAATGTTTCATTTTTTTGAGTGTGAAGTGATTTTTGTGTATATATGATTTTATTAAGACGTCGATGTGCGATGAATGCGAAAATAGGAGTGCGGTAACTCTTCACCTATGAATAGACGAGTTTCATTTCGATATAAATTTGATACAACAAAATTGAATGAGTAGCAAGTCGAAATAACACAGTTTCGTGAATCGAGTATTCCTCGTATTTTTCTCCGACTTACATTAACAGGTTATATGGAGTACATTCTTCCAGTTTATTTGATATTTTGAAGTGTATTTGAGTATAATATTTCCATATCCATATAGACCAGGAATGGCGTTCCGTTTGATCTAGAGTTTCAAAGTTAGGAGGCAGTAATTTTGACAGGTAGTTAGCTGTTTTCAGTAAATGTTCTTTTAATATAGAATAAGGACACTAGTTATGTCTTGGCAGCATTCATTGGTAATAAATATCATTAAATTCTATCACCTCAGTAATATTAATATGAAGTATTGTATATATATTCAATATTCCTACGACAAAAAATGTAATTTGATAGAAGGTAGGTGTCTGCGTCTTTTTCTACATGCCCACATGTAATTTTCATGCTTCAGTGACATCATCTGTTCGGACGATTTTGCAATTCAGATCGAGTATTGAAGAGTAGCCTATAAGTTCATCTTCGCTTAACTTCCAAATGTCATTGCTGAATATCACATCGATCAGAATAAAAGAACCGGATGACAGTATTTTTCATCGATAAAGTATCCAAATTCCAAAGCAAAATATAATGCAGTAAAAACCATGATTTCGTCAATATGTGAAAAGGAATAATTTATTTGTATTTCAGCAACTTACTTTGAAATTAACGTTTGCTCAAAGCGTTTTTATCTCACAGTTTGAAGAGGTTTCTATGTCGACATAGGGAACAGCGAAAGACCACATTCAAACAAACTTTACGAATCGCTCGCCGCCTTTTTTCTCCTGTCTCGTATCTCCTATTTCAATCGAGTATACTTTTCGTGAGCGTAGTGGGACATTACGATAAAATCGAGCCAGTCAGTCGAAATAAATTTCGTAGTTCAGTGGATAATTCGGCTCCAAGTATATCGTTGTAAAATCTGAATCTATGACATGGATCAAGCAGCTCATAGCTTTGCCATAACAAAGATATTGTGAATTCAAGTAATATTGAGTATACTTCTGTGTTGTGTATATGTAATTTAATGGAATTCTGAAAGGCAGAATGAGTAAATGCACATCCGCTTTGCGATCGTTCTTGTTGTTCAAGTGTCCGTGCTTCGTTCAGAATGTGCCTGTCTCCATTATAGCCTTTTCATGCGTGGGTTACAGCCTGACGAAAAATAGTGATTTCCCATGTTGTTATCTTCGGAACATAGTTGATTAAAACACAACTACCACAGAAAGGACCACATGCTACATTGCATGTTTCATGTGAACTGTGACATAATGTATATATACATTATTATACTTTGTTACGTAACCATAACTGAAGGAAATGGAATTTGAAAACTCAGTAGACTGTAAGGCTGCATGGAAGGTGACTAGATAATCGAATACGCTATTTTTGAGTACATTGCTGTGTACCGCACATGCTCAGTCTAGTTTACCTTAATAGTATTCTTGTTATGAATATTACATTGCTACGACGATTACGCTTCGCTTCATTAATATGGTTTCGTAATGGATGATGAAAATATACAATGCATACTTGAAAAAATAAATTAGTGGAATCATCATTTTCAGTGACCAGATAGAGTTTGAAATTTAGGCTCTTAAAGAAAATTTTGTTGTTTTCAGAGCGCTAACAGAGAATAGTATGTAAGCATGTAGTAGTAGATTGAATGCACAGGATCTCAATAGCGGTCGAATGGTGTAAAGTCAAACTTTTTATACGGGTGAGAAAAACAGTCTGTAGTGTTTGGTTGTCGTAATACCTGGTCAAGGATCAGTCTGTAGTGTTTAGTTGGTGAAGTTTGCATGCATGTCAATCAGACGTTAAGTGAAGCGTAACAACCCATTATATTATTATTGATTCCTAAACCTAGAGAGAGCGCAATAATTGAAGATAATGGATACATGGGATTCTGTACATGTGTCGTTGGAATATAAGAGCGAGGATTCTGGTTTCACGTTACCGGTTTATAAAAGTGGAATCCGTAAAATTTAACAAAAATGTGATTGTTAAATGATCTATATCTGTAAGCAAATATTTATTCGTAAGTTTGATGAATGAACTTTCGTTAGCAAACATTCGTAAAAATTAACAGACGACAAACACCATAAAATTTAACAAAAATGTGATTGTTAAATGATCTATATCTGTAAGCAAATATTTATTCGTAAGTTTTATGAATGAACTTTCGTTAGCAAACATTCGTAAAAATTAACAGACGACAAACAATGTGTTCGCTAAGGTTTTTATGCGAAGAAATCATCATATATTGCGGCGCGTTAGGTGATAAAATGTGCAATAATGTTCGCAAAAAAATGACCCTATTTCAACTAAGAACCACACAGGAGTAAGATTGTTGAATTTCGAGATGTGGGGATTTACCTGTGAATAACAAACACGAGAAATTTTACACAGATAAAATCGCAAGTACCATCCCCCCCACACCTCAAAAAAATCGGATGGATATAAACCTATAAATAAAGTTATTGATCTAATTTTATTCTTCTAAAAACGTCAACAGCAACTTTGGCACGTAATATTTTGTATAAGTGAGTGCCTTTCCGATTTTTAGTAAGGTATCGCCAGGTCATGGGTAAAATGTAAGAGGATGCATTTTTTAATAAAAACGTAGTATTGTAAATAGACTTGCATTCCAAAGCGTGTCGTGATGTCTTCCCACCATTCCCAAATAGCAACACAGTACCGTTGCAAAGGATTAACAAAGGTTTGGATTATTTTCGTAAGCAAATATTTTCATTCGTAAAAATTAACAGACGACAAACAAGTGTTGTCATATCACAATATCACATACAAATAATTTGTGTACATGTATGATGAAGACAGATTTTTTCGAAAGTAGTTGAAGCATTTACTAGAACACACTTTGTCTATCTCGATCCATGTACGATTATTCAATATTCACAACTATTTTGTTGCAGTCTATCAAAGAATAATAACCATCGTTCTCTATATACGAACATAAATAATGAATCCAAGCGGAATAAATCAAGCAAGAATTGCTATTAGATCGTCGGCAACAAACCAGTCGACAACATCCGATGTTGCAGGAGCCCAACATGCCTCCACATCTAGCCGCTGGAGGAGCCAAGATTTGCCAAGACTGAGCTGTAGCGTGAATCCTCGAAGAATGCAATGTCCAACGTTTGATTACATAGCTGAAGGCTTCGTCCAATACTGGGTGCTGCTGCGTGAAGGTGTCGTTGAAATGAACTGCGCAGATATGACTGGACGTTGGAGAGCCTTTATTCAATGCTAGAACAATTTTCTCATTGAAAATTAAGTCCCCATTCAACTTATATTGAATCCTAATTTTGAATATATTTGAATATATTTGAATATATTAATTCATATTTGCTCTTCTATGCATTTAATTCTAGTAAACCGCAAATATAGTTGAATTTCACATTCAAACTCTCGTGTGCTCTTTTTTAATTAAAAAAGCTTCGATAATCATTTTATGCACATTTTTTTTACTCTTTAATTTCGCCCTTTCCTAATTAATACTCTTCAATTTCGCCCTTTACTATTTTTTATTATGTATTGTGATCCGTGTTTTTCATTGTGCTCTATTCCTTCCCTACTCTACTACTGTCTACTACTCCATTCTCCATCCTTTCGTTTACTCTCTCAGCATCCTCCGACATACATTCCCATAAGCCCAATGAATGTTCCAAAATTGCGTTAGTTAATTTTATTACCATTGTCATATAATATCAAAAGAATCAACTTTTAATATTTGGAAATTTGTTTTTATTGTTTTTTACAACGTTCAAAGTTCTCGCAGTTCATTCTAACATGATTAGGTCATGGTGAAAAATACAGTATTAGCATTTTAAACGCTCATTTAAATTACATTAATTTGGATCATTTCTTTCATTAATATCAAGCCTGAAATCTATGGATATATTGATTTTCTTGTCTTTATTGATATAATTATGCAATTTGTGTATAATAAAATGCATTGCAATCAAATTTTAACATGTAAAATGTCACACTAGACCAGTAATAGGGCATATATAGATAAATGGTATTATCAAGAGAAACGAGTTTAAAATTGTTGTGTAGAAATGAAAAGCATAAAGGTGGCAGTTGATACAATGGGTTGGAATGCCTCCATCAAACTCCAATCACCGTGTGGAACAAAGACTGTGCACTTATTCCGCACTATTCGAGTTTTAGGGTAGTAACATAAAGGATACTACCTCAACAACAAGCATGAATCGGAAAATGTTAACCGTATGGTAACCGTAAGGTACAGAGTTGAAAGAATACGCGATATTACCTGATGTGAAGCAAGCGTGAATCGGAAAAGGTTAACCGTGTGGTAACCGTGCGGTACAGAGTTGAAAGAATAAGGGCTTCGAATGTAACGCTGTAACTAAAGGGTTAATGTAGCCTGAGTAGAAGAGTCAATAGACGTTGTTTATTCAGACAAGAAGGCGGGACTATTGGTTATCAAAATGGGGGTGGTACGAAGGCCGTTCATGTATTTGAGACCCAAGAAACAGTATACAGTATTAGCATTTTAAACGCTTTCAAATCACATTTAATTTGGATCATTTCTTTCATTGATATCAAGCCTTAAATCTATGGATGTATTGTATTTCTTGTCTTTATTGATATAATTATGCAACTTGTGTATAATAAAATGCATTGCAATCAAATTTTAACATGTAAAATGTCGCACTAGACCAGTAATAGAGCATATATAGATAAATGGTATTATAAAGAGAAACGAGTTTAAAATTGTTGTATAGAAATTAAAAGCATAAAGTCAGATTTATTTCTTTGCAATGACGTAGCTTTAAGACATTTCAGTATTCACAAAGTCTGATGAGATGTTTATAGATGATTGAATGACGTCATGCAACTATAAAGATGACAAAACTACTAGTGACGTAATACATGTCTTTAGTTCAAGGATTAGAACTGAATTGATCTTCTTCCATTCAATGCCTGAAAAATAATAAAAATTTATATAGATTTTTCTTTTGAATTCAAAAGGTTGATAAATACTAGGGATGGGGCAGAACGAGTCCGAGTACTCGGACTCGTACGAGTCTTGGCATTTTTCGAGGACTCGGACT
>JAUELA010068534.1:0-10594 GCA_031471845.1 Boltenia villosa | reverse complement strand
TTAGTTACACCACCTTCTCTTCTTTTCTCAAGTATCCTGGAAGAAAATATTTCAATTAATGAAAAATCACTAATTATTATACGAGCATTGATTTTTCAATCATTTTTATAATTTTCTTTATTATTTCAATATTGAAATTTCCACAGACGTAATTTTATGAATTAAAAATCTTGAATCTTGTTATTTTTTTACATTGAAATTGTTTGATGATTATGTTTCACAAAATTTGGAATCTCAGGAAAATTTTCAACTTAACTATATTTTTTTCCTTTCTCTGAAATACCCAATATTTCACTGTGGATTCAAGTCCAGTGTTGTGAGCTACATTTTATCAGTGAAATCAGTTAGATCCAATTGAATTATGCTAAGGAATGCAAATTATACTTTTCTTCTTCAGGCGGTCATGGGATAAAAGGTCGACAGACATTCCGTTGAAGTACAATAAATGAAGACAGACACAGAGTCGATGGATATTACGTTGACACCCTATTAGTCAATAGTAATCTATTAATATAGATGTATGTAAAGGGCTTATTTTATACTTTCCCACACATGAGGCCTATAGTAATATCATACTGTATCCAAAATGAGAATTATTATAGGAAATATACAGAACTACCACACTCAAATAATGAATGATGCATTCATGTAAATGTTTGGTAAAAACGTACTTGTAAATACACAAACTGTATCAGTTAGGGTTAGGACTTTCTGTTTGTCGACCATTAGACTGTCGACCAACTAACACCAAACCTTTTAGACACCATTTTAAGGTAACATGCAAGAACCACATCAATAATGATACCGATGTTACTTGTTACGTTGTCACACACCATAAAGTTACGCCTACAAATGTTACTTTAGGAATAGTCAAATAAAATGGCTACTGACACGCATGAATGAACACTGAAGACAAATTTTATATTCACACGCAACAGTTGGCTGGACGAATGGTATCCTAATGAAGGATTTCGTGGAGCATTCAGAAGATTTGAAATTACCAATTCGACTTCGGAATAGATAAATAACAAATTATTTAAATTCATTCGATGGATTGGATATAGCATCGAAAACAATTTAGATGAATGACCTTGATGATCATGCTTCGGACAGTTGATGATAATATCTATATAATTACCAATTAATTGGAAACGATTTGTGGTTAGTACTTGTGTTAAGACCGTACATACTCGTGTCAAAGTTTTCACCCCATTTTGGTATATTGGGTATAGGGTTGGGGTTATTTTTTGCGTGGGGCCATTCATTTTTATTTTTGGGGTGGGTCAATTTTTTGGGAGAGGGAGGGGCAATTTTTTTAATTATTTTGGGATGGGCCATTTTTGAGGGGTGTTTTGAGTGGGATCAATATAAAAAGTCCCTCCTCTGTACAATACATGAGTACATACAGTATAAACACCTTTGAAATCTCTAGCCACTACCACCAAATCTTGCGTTAGACTACTACAACACTTATGGTTCTGATGCATGCATGTTCATGACGTCCCAAATTACCCAAAGATTGCAAGGACTCCTTTCTTAATAGAGTACTCGCTTTTCTTGCGAATGCACTGAAAAATAATGAAATCCTCTTCGATAACTTGTACATTAATTGATTTTTCGTCCCTTGGAAAAGAAACCGCAGGAAAAAATATTCCAAAATTCGGGTAGGAACAAAAGCTTCAATTTAAAATTCCCAAGAAAAGGGTAAAATGCGATAGATTAGCGGGGTTTGATATAGATCCCCAGTGGTGATAGGAATGTGGGGGGAGGGGTTTACAAACTTGGAATTCTTTCGAGTGGAGTTGAGGGACTTATTCTCAAGTATGAGTGGGGGTTCGATCTCAATAACTTTATATTTTTACAGTTAGATTGCAACGATATTTACTTGAGGGGTGAAGCCTTTTTTTCTATTTTATATCCTTAAGCCCGATCAAACCTTGTCATATAAATGCGATAATAGATAGCCAGAATTCAAAACAGGAGAAAATTCAAGAAAAACCATGTATAACATACCTTGTCCGCCGGTTGGTTGATTTTTTGGGCGTGTCCTTTACATTACTATATTTCCTTGCTCCCTGACAAATAGTTTTCAATTTAAAAATTCAAGCTATTTTTAGGCAGAAATTTTTTCCCAAACAATTAATTTACACTCAAATTCAAAGCACTTACGCCCGTTGCAGCCTGTTCACGAACATATTCCTTTAATCTAGATACAAATGATGGAGAATACATGAAGCACGAAATCAATATTTTTTTAAAACTGCAAAAGAAAGTCTTACCCGATCAAAGTTTTTACCAAGTTTGAAGATCTTATCTGAGAATATGTTTTGGTGAAATCTAGCAAAATAAAATTTAAAAATAATTTAGACATTTTTACCCTAGATTTACAGGGAAGTTGTATCGGGCTTATACATGGACACGTGGAACTGCCCTGCAACGGCGAGAAGTCCAGTGTCCCCAATCACTTACTCACTACAGGGATAACAGTGAATGTAGCATATTGAAAGTGAAGTGATCAAGCGTGCAGTGCGAATCCCGGACATTCAGCCAATGGACGTTTCGCCAACGGACATTTAGCCAATAGTTGCATAAGTGGACATTTAGCAAACATTTTTTTTTTTTTGAGGATTTTTTATTTTCAATTTTTTTTTTGTTGTTTCATAAATTGAACCTAACCATCCTAACCCTGAAGCTACCACTACCCTAACCCCCAATCCTAACCATAACCCCAACCCTAACTCTTACCCTGAAGCCCAACTCTAACCCTAAGATATAATTTTTGAATTTTTTGGAAAAAAAATATTGGCTAAATGTCCGTTGGCTAAATGTCAGTTGGCTAAACGTCCATTGGCTAAATTTCCGGATACCGTGCAGTGCATGTGCTGTAATACTAAAGAAATCTGTGCATTCCAACCCAGATCCTTCACCCCAAAGGATGTGGCCAACCATCTCCGTATCAACAGTATACAGAGATGTTCAGTCGTACTTTGCCATACTAAGGTGTGAAATGCCAAATATGGTAAAAATAACAAATAATAAAAAAATATATAAACAGTTCACCTAATTTGTAATCCAAACCAATTCATATCTAGAGGGGGTAACAGGAGCCAACCAATATACAAGAAGCCAATGGAGGCCAAATAATATAACTTAGGGGCCAAACAAATAAACATGGTACCTGATGACTTTCCAGCCTCTGCCAACCACTTTGCCATTTTACTCAGATCACTGACGGCTTTTGTCGGTAGAGAATTGATATTCTGACCTTGCGTCTCCGAGAAGTTCACAGTCAGTTGATTTTCCGTTTCGGATTTCATACCAAGCAAAACATTGGCTTGAACAGGCTTTGTGTGTCTGTTAAGCTGACCTCGGAACTCCTGTTCAATGCGTTCTTTGCCGACGTCAAATAATTGCCTCTGCAAAAGAAACTTGTGAGGAAACTGTCTTCTTCCAAAAAAATTTGTGAACATTTTTCAACCATTCCATTTTTACAAAAAAAAATTATTGAAAAAATTCAATTATATGATATATCAAATTACCACAGAATTGAGCTCGGGACTGTCTGGATTATTTTCTGAGAAGAATGTGACGGCAGCAGAGAGTCGGTTCATGTATTCGATGTATTGGTCGACTTGACGACTGGGTCTGTAGAATAAACAGAAACTTAATAAAAAAAAATGGAAAAAATACTGATCTCGAAACTTGTTACAAAAAATTATGTCATTTTTGTAATTTTCCGTTAATTAAATTTGATGGATTGTTTCAAATCACTGCCTCCTGGCCCAGGTATATATTTTTTTCGGGGGGGAGGGTCTCTTTCATTTTTATTCAAATCATGACTGATATGATGTAACTGGTAAATGAAATTGTATCAAATCTTATAAAAAAAATAGATACCCTACCCTTGTCGAAGCACTGGTTCCACGTCTCTGACAACATGATGGTAGCTTATCACATAGTTGAAGGATACGACAGCCTTATCGATATCTTATCAAATTTGTTCAGGAAATGAAAATGAAAACAAAATATCAGCTACTTCCAAACCTGCTATGGAAAGTCTGTTCAAAAAGATGATGGTAAAATTTTCTGAAGTAAAATTTAGGTACAAAACTTAATCCTATAATCCAGGGGTCACCAAACCGGCGAGATCAGCTCAGCCGGCCCGCCGCAGCCACTTAAATTTGCCAGATAAAACTTACTAAACACAACGCTGTCACATGACATATACAATGTGATATCGTTACGCAGGGTCTAATCTATTTCTATCGGCTGACCTCAGCCAGCATTCAATCAGGCGCTTACCCTGAACTCTTACTTTCTAGTATTGGTGAAAGCGATGGCATAAAGTTCGTCAAAATCTCATAGTCTTGCAAATTTTACTCTTATCTCAAAACGGAAACTGATGCTAGTAATGGACAGCCTGGGGTCTGCATAGTAAAGCTATTATGAGTTATGACTGAAACAGTTTTACTAAAACTACTACTTTCTAGTAGTTTTAGTACTACTTTCTAGTAGTTTTACCAGTTTTTAAAATTACATGTGCTTGCAAGTATAGAACAGAATGGCTATGCGGCCGGCGCTCTCCATTATCTCAGTTATCCGGCCCGCTGTGAAAAAAGTTTGGTGACCCCTGCTATAATCCTATCTTTAACAAACAAAGTCGTACAGAGCGGCAATCTCTTAATTCATTTTCTTCCTAAGACAGCCGTTGGCTGTTTATCTACGCTCAGCGAGAGGTTCAGGGTTTGAATTCCTGCTATACCTGCACATATTTCTTCAGAATTACAGCAAAAGCACTGCATGTATACCTTGATCCCTGATGTGAGTAAGTGACTGGGTTGATCACGGATTTCCTCCACCATCCAAGTTCCATGTAGAAGCCTGATAAGGCTTTCTTATGAATCGAGGGTAAATATGATATTTATACTTGCTCTACTCATTTTCCTCTTTAAAATAATACCGACCCCACCCAATCCATAGAAACAAACTCCCCCTAACATTAACCCTAACCAAAGTTAGGGAATCGCCATTAAGTACTCAAGAGAAGAAGAAAATAAGAGCAAAAGGGCATTGTTAAGAAAAATGGAAAAAAGGGACTTTGGCGGTCTGAACGATTTTACAGCCAGTTTAAATATAGGATACCCAAAATTTGACAAACTAGAGAAGATGAAAAATACTGCAATGAGAGTTTTAAACATTTAAATTCAAGGATACTGTCTTGTAGACGCTGCAAATCTTTCGTTTTCCGATGGACAGGTAAAATCGTGTCCTCGAGTTTGTGCAGTCGCTCATCGAAATGGTTTAGTATGGTTACCTATATAAATTACAAGTACTTTCAATCAAGTCTTTGCGATTTATTGATTTTAACAAATTTATCCGACAGATTTGAATAAAATTGATATATACCATGTTGTTGGTCAGTGTATCTGCTTTGGCCAAGCTGTCTTTCAATGAAGCCAGCTTACTCTGTTCCTGAAAATAAAATTTATTCATAATAGTCTGGGTAAAACAAGGCGAACAAGTATCTGAGTTCTAATCCCGACTACACCAGCACAGTTGGTATCTCCTCCATTGGAAAATGAAATTATGATCAACTTTTTAAATTATGTGAACTTTCTCTCTGCCCTATATTACAGTTATTTGAAATCAGTAATAAAATATTTTACCTCCACCAATTTTTCTTCAATATAAGCTTTTCTTGAAAAGCTGTTCTCCATTGTTTCACTGTTCATTGTGATGGCTGGGCATACACACATGTGATGAATTTCCTATATTTTCAATCAATCCGTAAAATAACGTTAGGCTAAGTACATTTGAATAATTGGTGTCGTGTGTAGCCTATAGTGAAAAACAAAATTCAACTTTCAGCTAATATTCGAATACACGTTCTTCATTTTTCATCATTTTAAGATACAGAATTCGGAAAACAGCGGTCAGTATAGAAAAATATTATGAAATACAGGTGATATCTTTAATAATATACTCAAATATACCATAGTTCACAATAATTTAGGGTGACAAAATCCAAAAATGTAAATTGAATGATATAATGCTGGCCTACTCATACAAAACAAAAACAACAAATCAGCATTTAGAAATATTTCAGCATTCTTAGTTATGACGTCATTATCATTGACGCTATCATTAGATTATTGTGTTGTTGTTTGTTTAAGACATATTAAGATAAATTAAATAACTCATTTCACTTTTTATATTATTCTGGCTGATAAAATAATCAATATTCGTTAATACGTTTTATTTTCATTCGCTCAGTTACTGTAAGCTTTTGAAAAGATACACGGAGATATTGTATCACGTATTTGTGAGTATCTTTCACAACATTTTTATAGTCTGATATTTTTATGGGGACCCATTTATTGTCATGCTTATATCGGGCTTATACATCACGCATGATGTGACCGTGCATGGTTTCATATCGAGGCACACCAGTGCGCCGCAACACACGGTTAGGGAAACATTGACCTATAAAGAGTGTAAAGTGAAATCTTGACTCGCAAGAAGATTTTACGAGTTTTCCCGGGCTGGAGTAGTGCGGGAGCTTCTCTCCTGACTAAAAGGTAGCATTTCAGTGGCGTGTGTCTCCTCTCCTAATTATACGAATTTTCCAGGGGAAGAGACAATCCAGAATTAATTTCACTCAACACATTAATACGTCTTATAATAGATCCCTGTAATAAGCAATTTTCAGAATTCGAATTATCTTTTTGGGTTGAATCGTAAAAAAATAAAAATTTTAAGCATTATTTTGATGTTCAATGGCTGAACAACGTGCAGCCCATAAAAACCACGCATTTTCGACAAAACTTCTGTGATTTCAAGAATGCACATGGAAATTTCCAAAGCGTGAGATACCAACCAGCAGCAGTCATCGGTAGCTTTGTGATTGCTCTTTAATGAGTCACGTGATGTACATCTATTCTCGTCCAATGAATCAGAATATCGCATGAGGAAATAAAAACTCAACTCAAACATTTCACGCACAACGCTGGGGTTCTATTTTTTGCGCGTACTTTGCTGAAGCGTCAAAATTCCAAAACGGACATTAAACGTCACAGCACGTTTTAGTAATTCCGAGAACTAAAAGAACCTACGTGCGTGAGCTGCATTTACGATGGGAGGGAAAAAATCCCCGAATACCATGAAATAGAACCCATCTCGATGATATTTACACTCAAAATTAACCAATCCAAATAAGGATTTGAGTTCCACACATTACTATCAATACAATACAGATGCAGATCAGTAGCCTGGACCATTTAAAGTAGTCAGATATTAGTGCAACGATGTTAATATAATCAGTTCAACGCACTAAAAATAACTTCACTTTCATTAATTGAGAAATCTTTCCCACCATATTTCGGTCGAAGTTGCTCAGACAATAGTAAAACTCGCCCATGCAGGTTTCATTGACAAAGTTGAAAAATGAACGTGAAGTCTAATCAAAAGGAAATTTTTAACTGAATCCAGAAAGAGCACCTTACATTAACATGGAAGAAAATATAATTGGCCGAACGTTTTGGTGAAAATGTATGCGAACAACGGCAACATCATTTGTGAAAAAAACATTTCGTCTTTATTTGAATCTAATTTGAGTCTAGTTTCTTGGGTCTTCTGTGGTGTAACGATATTATATTCCTCGGGTGGATATAGAGCATTGTGTGATCTTTGTTTTCAAGGCTATTCGGCGCATAATCGTTCCGCCATAGAAATTTATTTTAAAAGTATACTATCCGGTATTAAAACAGGACTATCTCATTTCCTTTCCTCTCTATGGACGAAGTGGATGATCTGGGAATAGGCAATAGGGTGAAGGGAACATTTACAGTTCATCAATATAGCCTCCGACTTCACAGCTCTGTTCAAGAAAAACCACTCATGATAATCTACATTATTCACATGAGAAGCAACATCTTGTTCGTTTAGTTGGTTCTTCCTGACCTGAAGCTCTTCAAACTTCTAGAACACACAAGATGTTGAAATTTGATACGCTAATTTGACACGTGATACAGGATAATTCTGAAAACCAAATGTTTTCATCTTAGTCTGAATTGAAATAAGTCGAACACAGATAAATTTTACTACATGCATAGAAGTAAAGCACTTCACATATATAGATGCTATTGCAAAATCGCTTGCGAAATCGATTAACAAGTTGTAATACGGTAAAGGACAAATTCGCAGTTCATAGAATTGGGATAATATTTCGGACCATCCTAGATAAAAAATAGATTCCTTCTGTGTTTTACTATTTTGATCACACTCATATTTGAAGCCAAATCGCAGCTGTTTTTGTCGATTTACGTTATTATATTCGTTGATGTATATATGTTCATGCATCGAGCAATAAAAGGAGCAAGAATTCACTTCCAGCACGTGATTGTACCCTATACGTTTATGTGGTGTATTACGTCATATGTTAGGGAAGCCATCGGAACTTATTGACGTGATGAATCTTGGGTATGGAATGATTAGATGCATCCGATAACCGCTTTGTACAAAAAAGGAACATATGTTTTCAAAGAAATTGTTTCTATAAATCTGTTGTTTTCACCGACTAAAATACATTAAGGTAGGTAGACGCACTGGCGTCACGAGGTTATGTGGCGCCCGGGGACAGTGGTTAAGGAAATTATGATAGAGCAACGTATGATAAAGTAACGACATGCGGCTGATGTCCTTACCAACAGTCCATTATGTTACCCAACCAATTCTCTTCTGGGTCATCCTCATTATCAGAAACAATAGCCAGCTGATCTGTGAGAATCAACTGCCGTCGGTTTCGCTCTATTCCATTCGATGTTTGCTAGACAAACGTGTGTAAGGCGGATACGGCGCCCAGGGACATCTGTCCCTCCTTGCTCCCGCTCCGTGACGCCACTGGGTAGACGACAGAGAGGTATTGACCTTAGTTAATTTCAAGGCTAAAGAAATATGCAATTAAGTTAGCCTTAATGTATATATAATATCAGACATATAGTCTTGTTCGTAAACCACTATAAGTTTTCATTTCGTAAGCTTTCGCTAGATTATAACATCTAGCTTCTTCAGACGAAGCATAAGAAATGACTGCAAAAACATGAATGAATTGATAACACTCGTTATCGTGGAATAGAAATAAGATTATTTAGTATGAAAAGCTATGATATTGTTTATTAATGTCGTAATTTATAAAGAGCCAAGTACATATATGGAAAGTATATAAGTAGGCTATAGTCGTTAATAAGCTGACGTGATATTTAAGGTCACTGACAAAAAAGATCACTATAAAATGGTTGTCATTACAGTGATACAATATCATAGTTTGTCATACAGTTCTTTATTTATTATGCTTCGTCTGGATAAGCTCGATGTTATAGTCTAGAGAAAGCTTACGTAATAAAACCTTTAGTGGTGTACGAACAAGACTATGTTTGATATTATATTTGAATTTATAGAGGAATAGAGAAAGGATAAACGGTTTGCTGCACAGTATTTCACAAATATTAAGGCTACATCTTATCTGTCGGCAAGTTTAAACCATTACAAACTCCAAAATATTCATTTATACCAGAGGTTCCCAAACAGGGGTGCTTGCACCCCCTGGGGGTACGAGAAAGCATTTCAGGGGGTGCGAGATAGAGTTAACATTTCGTTTTTTTTTCTAGATTTATATATTAAAAAATTATTCAAAAAATTCATCCTCTTTATCTTTAACAAATTGTTATTTTTGGAGGGTGCGGGAGCATATTAAATTATTTTAGGGGTGCGGAGTGTAAGCAAGGTTGGGAACCCCTGATTTATACGATTAAGTGCCTTCCTTATTCGCAAGCTTGAGTTGATATTCGAGTGATTTGATTTTGCATACGACAGTTTCAGGGAGGAATTAGTTTATAACAATACGTATTTAATACATATAAAACTACTGTGTGTGCAATAGGCTACGTTTCGTTAAGATGTTCGAAACAGAACACGAAATGCAGGGAATTACATTATGAAATAAGTTTAGATTAAAGTTTTCTAAAAATGTAAATATATCTGATTCCAACATGAGAAAATAAACTCTCCCCTTTTAACCCCAGAATTATTTGTTTTTGAATTTCAATTATGGTGGTGACTCGAGGTGGAACAGCGAAGAAGCGCTTTAAACTTTTGAAATGCATGCGAATGTGACGTCTAAAGGCCGGAATACACGTACGCATTTTTTGGTTTGTTTCATTACAACCGCGCGTATACTATGGAATCGAACGTGTATTCCAGCCTTAAAAGGGTTCGAAATTTAAACTCAAATGCCCCGAGTTTGATTAGAATTTCATATAAAAATATAGAATAGCATGATTGTTTAACTTTTTAAAGTATGAGCTATATATGATCGTCGAACGTTTACCTTCAATTTTATAAGACAAAAACGTATTACCGTGTACAATGCGGTTTTCATTTTTATAATTTGTTTTCGTCTTAATCGTTAACCTCTAACTATTTTATTGCTTACATAAAATGTCAATATATACGTTTCATGTCGTTTTTGGGTTTGTTTCGTCTTATACGACCTTATATGAGGCGTATACCTCTTTAGCCTTGATGAATTTTCAATATA
>JAUELA010068533.1:0-19598 GCA_031471845.1 Boltenia villosa | reverse complement strand
TCCGAAGAGAATATTGCATTTGGACTTGAAGAGTGACAACGTCTTGTTGGATGATGATCTTCATGCCAAAGTAAAATGGTTAATCATGCTTTTCCATGATACGTCCATAGAGTTTGTATCAATATAATTTTACCGTTTTAAACGTAGGTTTGTGATTTTGGCTTGAGTGAAATGAGAACTTTGACAGAGCTTCGGAACACCAGAATAACAAGAATAGGTAAGCAGTTTTAAATTAATACCCCTTTAGTGTGAAATTTTCCTGCTATGTAAACAATCAATTCTTAACAGCAACTGTAGGAGGCACTGCAGGATACATAGCTCCTGAAAGAATTTTGGATCATAGAGTTCGACCAACAACTAAGTCAGATGTTTATTCGTGAGTGAATCATTGAAAATCAGCGCGTGACGCAATTTGTACTTCAATGTACATTCCAAGTCTCATATTTTATTTAATCATAGATTCGGGATATTGGAATGGGAAATCTTAACAGATCTAACACCGTATGAAGGTAAATAACATTTCTTGCCCAACGTTATTCTATTAAATACATGATAAAACAGAAGTTTTTAGATGAAATGTAATTTTACAGATATTTATAATGCTAATATCCATTTATTGGAACAACACATTGCTGTAAACAACCTTCGGCCGAGCCTTGAATTAATTCCCGATGTCTTCCCACAAGAATTGGTGGAAATCATGACAAGATCATGGTCTTCAATTGTCAATGAACGACCTAGTTTTGAAGGTGGGAGTATTATATCTATTGTTTAGTATAATTGGACCATTCATTCTAATTTCAAATTCCTTCACAAAATATTTATTTCCAGAGTTTACTTTAATATCCTTATCTTATCTATCATAAGCGAGGTAATGTCTACAATAGAAAAGGAAAGTCATATGATATAAGATAATGAAAATTCTTTAATCCCGATTGCAGTTATTGATATAAGAGTTAATATGTAACATAATTTGAAGATTTTATTGTTTGGGAAAGCAGTTGCTTTCATCTGAAACTTATATCTGATTGTTGGTATTGTCGGCTTGAAATTGTTACGTGTTTCGCAGAACTTGCCAATGTCGTGCAATCTATTAAAGCTGCTTCCACCGCCTTCGACAAACAAGCGGGAAGATCTAGTCAAACAGTTCTGCTTCTCCATAGCTCGGTAGGATATAATCATCACTTGAAATATATATCCTACATATACTTTATCTTGCCAAATAGGAAACTTGCATTAACACATGAACTCTTGCTATTTGATGTGAATCAGCCTTCTTTTCACTCCAATCCGTCACCTATACAAAGTTTGTCATACAACTTAACTATAATGAAGCTTTTTGAAACATACAAAAATGATCTGAATTTATACTATAGCACTATCATGCCGACTCAAACAGCATACTAAGACATTCGCAACCCGGGCTGGACCGCACACATATAAGTGAAACGAACAGAAAGTCCCTGTATTCGCCTTCTACATGGTCAGAAGTACCAGGTGGTAGCGAAACTGCTCCCAAAGATGTTGTTGGTCATAGAAGAACACACACTTGTGTTGATCATGTTCAACTGTTGGCTCAGTCTAGCAATGTAACAAGTGTTGAAAAGGAAACTGACGAAGAAAAACTTGTCCCAGCGACGGAGCTAACTCCTCTCCTACCACGATTTGGTAATATTTTCCTCTATTAGTAATAAGTAAGCATAGGCTTACGGCTATCCTCCAGAATGAATAATATACCAGTTATTTTTATCTCATAAGGTAAATGATATCCTTTTTGGTGTTAGGAAACATAAAATTCATCCGAATTTAACATTGTTTCCGACCTATGTTGATTCAATTAGTTTATTTATTGTGTTAACAAATATGGTTGCAGCCTGAAGAAAAATAAAGAGGGGGAGAAATGTATAGAGGTTTAAACCTGAAACTATTTACAGAGTTCAGATATGTATTTTACCATAATGTGGTGGAATATCGCATGCCTTAAAGCTATATTCTTCGTATTAACTGCTGAAACCTACAGCTCTTGATACTACTGTATTACATCAAATATATCACAATTTATCTTTTAAGAAGTGAAGAATCAGTTGATATCTCCTGCGAAGATTGTAGTCGGAACTTGCGTCCTTATAGTTTGTTTGGCAATTTCATTCCTTGTATGGTGGAGAATGAGAGGACCAGGTACACTTTGATCATATTATTGTCTGAATTTTCTCCACTTTTTGTAAATTTAATATCAGTAAAATTAAAATTCTATTCTTCGAACATTAGAACCAAATTGCTCGAAGCTATCCAAACCCGAGAACGGATATATTCGTTGTACGGATTCCACGGGAGATATAAGTGTAAAATGTCAATTTTCGTGTGAAAAGGGATTTGAACTGGTCGGAAAAAAGGAACTGACTTGCACGTCTGGAAAGTGGGATGACAAGTCACCAATGTGCGGTAGAGGTGCGGTAATATGTACCAATTTGGAGATAGAAGAGTTCCATGAAGAAAAATAATCTAATTTTTCTTTGTATTTCAGTCTGTACTATCCCACCACATATTCTACACGGAAATGTCAATTGCACGAATGGGTCATTCGTCGATTCCAACTGTAAGATAATTTGCACTGATAATCACGAAGTACAGGTAAGAATTAATTGTCATTCCAAAGAGTCATTTCAACAATTTAATGGTGCTTAAATGCTGAAATTTGATGACCTTCGTTCAGGGAAGTTCAAGCGTATTGTGCACCGGGAATGCTACATGGTCGAATCCTTGGCCCGAATGCGTTTGCCCTAAATGTTATGTTGGAGACAAATGTACTGAATCGATCAGCTGGAAAGATGTTGGAAAACTTATGAATCCGAATCCAGAGGGCCTTTCTGAGGTAAGAGATATGTGTATGTTCCTATCGTCATATGAACGCCAAGCAATTGCGCACCGATGTTAAATCGCAAGTAAAATAAAGGTGGAAGCACACAGAAAAGCAAAATCAGTCAAATCAAGTTATGTTGCGAAAAGGTTCTAGAGCAATTGCAACGCTGGCGTCTAGTGATCTGAGTGATATTGTCGGGTAGTAAGTAGTCTATTGGTCTATGGTCAGTCAATTTCACGAAGAGTTTTGAAGCATTACGCATACGCCTTCTGTGTGTTTCCACCTTCATGTGTGTAAGTTGTCGGTTTAATAGCTATTATATATACCTCACCTTTCCCTAACCCTATAATTGAATTATATGATTTTTGATTATATATTTAATATTCAATGTTTGTAACTGAAAGACTGGCGCTTTGTTAAGGTTGGATCCCGGACATTTAGCCAACGGATATTTGGTCAATGGACATTTGACCACGTCCGTTGGCCAACAGTAGCAGAATGGGACATTTCGCCAACATTTTTTTTGTCCAAAAAAGAATTTTCCATTTTTTTTCTCGAAAAATTAAACCCTGAACGAAGCTAACACTAGCCCTTACCCTAACTCTTACCCTGAAGCCCAACTCTAAGCATAAGATATAATTTTTTGAATGTGGGCTGAATGTCCGGATACTGATAATTTCGTCCGATCTAATGTTGCCCACTCTCGGGTGCATATATATTCCATTCATCTGGAATAATTTTGTTACAAGTTCACAATGCATTGTCAAGCATAAATTGCATTATTTATTTATTTTTAATTAATGAATAAAAATTTTATTCATATTGCAGTTGAAATATGGAAATCACACCTTTCAGTGTACCAACAACTTCGAATTGTACCATGTCATTTACGTCAGATGGTATGGAATAAGCATTGACGACGCAACAGGTTACCAGAGGGAATGCGGTTATCACAGCGGCCAGGCCTCTAAATCTCCAAGAGGTGCTTGTGATAATGCAGCTGCACAAATGATTAAAGATCTTGTGGCAAAGAATATATATCCAAGCCCTTGCGATCCGAAAGATATGCCTTACGTTTGTTGACAAGTAATACAAGGACTCCATTGATATTCCAATATATGGTTGCAAATTATTCTGATGCAAAAGTCTGTTTTAAATCAAAAATCTTTATTCCAAAGTACTCTGTGATATTTTGATAATAGTTCAATTTTAAATTTTGATAATACCAGTTGATGATAAATATAAATATTTTCATACAATCAAGCCAGTGTTGTTTTGAAAGGTTCATCGACAGAAAAGAGCTCACTACACTTGAGCGCCAGTTAAATGTTGCTGATTTGATGGTGCATACCTTACGGCAGTCATTATCAACTCTTGGAGAGCTCTGAGCTCTGCTTATATTCCGGGGCCACCTTGTCAAACCAGGATACAACACGAACAGATAGATAGAAAGCAATTTATTATTGAACATCAAGAATGCTCGCTCACTCATGATGATCTTACCCTGCGACAACATGAAAGAAATAGATAGGCAGTGGCGTGATGGTAAAACGGAGTAAGGAAACACGGGCGTAGGCATTACAAAGTCCAAAGTTAAATTATGACGTCATACCTTGGTCATACATGTTTTCCGTCGTCGTTCGGTAAAATGTTTTCGCTATGTGCTATATAATGATACATACCGTTAACCCTAACTCTGACCCTAAACCTAATCCCAATCCTTACCCTAACCCAAACTCTTGCCCTGAAGCCCAACTCTACCTTGAAGGCTAAACGTCCTTTGGCTAAATGTCCATTGGCTAAATGTCCGGATACCATATTTACATCTAGCGGAAATTAACCTACAAATTAATTTATTTTAATTACCTAGCATGTTTGAAATATGTGATTATTGGGCAGTTGTCCTAGAACCAATTATGATACCTAGAAAATTTTCGACTATCTTCTTTTGAATGCTAAGAGGCTAGAATTTTATTGCCGTTTCTTCAAGCACACAAAAACTAACTGATTACATTATTTCGTTCGTCTAACAGGAAAAATTCCCACAAATAAATGTGCATCAAAACCTAACTCAACCCTAAAGTCTACTCTGAATATTATTGGTGTATGTAAACATACTGACTACTAAAGCGATATGGCGGATACAATACGCACAGTCTTTACTTGATGTCTTCCGACACGAGACAACACTAATGTTAGCCTGTGCAGACAATATAATTTACTTAGCTCATTGTAATTATTATATTCATACCGTGGTATATATTATTGTGGTATTTGGTTGTATTAAGAGTTAAGACCATATTAAAGGTTGAATTAAATATAATACCTTTCGAGAAATTACCTTTCTTGTTCACTCACAACAATTATGTGTGAACTTTTCCGATTGGCACATTTTCTGGTGGTAACCTTTTGGTACACTGTGAAAATGTATGTAATGTAGATGTACTATTGCATATCAGTTTGGAGTTCACGACTTTCAATGTATGAATTAAAAGACCACGCATGATTGGGTGAACTTATGGGATATTATGGAGAATGATCTGAGTCCGGCGTAGGATACAATCGTTCCTTGAATAGTTATATCTTATCACAGGCAACGTAAATTGTAATTATAATATACATTTTAATGAAAATAAAGTCATATAATATTAGATAGAGTAAGTTCCTGAATCCAGATGGATTTATTGACACAAGAGTTAAAATATGTAACATAAATGATTTACTTATCTTATCATAGAAAGGTAATATTTGCAATAGATTTATTGTTCGAGTGAGCAGTTGGTTGAACACATAAAAATAATACTCATATAATCTTATTCGTGTTGTCGTCATCCTAAAATATTTTTGAGTTTTGCAGAACTCGACAATATCATAGAATGTATTAAAGATGGTTCCACCGCCTTCGACGAACAAGCGGGGAAGTCGTCAAACAGTTCCTCTTCTCCGTAGCTCGGTAGGATATTATCCTCAATTGAAATATATATCGTGCATATACTTTATCTTGACAGATATGAAACTTGCTTCACCACATGACCGACCTCTCTTACCATAGGATGGGAATCGAACCTGTATAAAATTTTACATATCAGAAATAACTATAATGAAATTTGTCAAAACACATACAAAAAATGTTCAATTTATATTATAGCCTCACCATGCTGACTCAGACCCAGACTCGGACAGCATACCAATGCATTCCCAATCTTCATTGTACCGACCACATAATAGTGAGACAAGAAGAAATCTCTGTATTCGACTTCTACATGTTCAGAAGTACCAGGTGGTAGCGAAACTGTCCCCAAAGATGTTGTTGGACAAAGAATGGCGCAACCTTGTGGTGATCATGTTCCGCTGCTATCTCGGTCTAGTAATGAAGCAGGTGTTGAATACGAAACATTTTCAGACGGAGGCGAACGTGCCATGATGTCTTTTTGGAAGAAAATTTGTGCCGGACTTGCTATCATAACGGTTCTTGCAGTTATTGTTTTTGCTGTCGTTGTGTCGAAGTTGAATATTGAAGTGAGAGGTAAATATTTAATTACCTGTTAATGTTTAATGTATTGCTTATTTAATGTTCATTGTATTCAACGTTTAACCAAGTTTAACTTTACTGCTTGGCAATTCTTGACGTACTGCAGATTGCAGACCAAACAGGTCGAACGAGATTTTTAAATCGCATCCTTGTTTCTTTTCATTCAGCATGCCCTAGCCCACAAACAATCAAGTATGGCAACATCCGATGTACGGATGGATCATCCATCAATTCAACATGTACAATTATTTGCGATGATATTCACGTGGTCCAGGTCAGTAAAGGATTTGAAAATTTTCGAACAAAAGTAAATACGAACAAATATATTAAAATATATCTTTCGTGCAGGGTAGTTCAAATGTGATATGTACAGAGAATGCCACATGGTCCAATCCTTGGGCCACGTGTGTTTGTCCACAATGCTACATTGGAGATAAATGTATCGAGTCAATAAGATGGACGGATGTTCTGAAACAAATAAATTCCCACTCAGGGGGCAAGTCAATGGTAGGAAATATATTTACATTAAAATGCATGTAGGCCGTATGGATCCCGGAAAATATTCCAACACGGAATTCCAACAACAAAGAAAGTACATCAAATTCTAGCAATAAACCTAATTCCAATCCCAACCCGACCGTTTGGTGCATCGTGAAAATGTAGGTAATGTACTTTTACTATTGCAGATCAGTTTCGGAGGTCACAACTTTCAATGTGTAAATAAAAAGACGACACATAATTTGAAGTTGTGATATTATGGAGAATGCGATGACTTCGACGTAGGATACCATAAAAAATGTTCATCGAATAGTAAAGGGTATTCTTCTCCAGGAGCTGGTGAGCACGCAGCTGCACAAATGATAAGAGATATTGCAGCAAAGAAAGTGTATCCAACACCCTGTGATCAACCGGACCTGCAAACTACTCGCTGAGATGAAAACTGTGCTATTATTTCCCTATTTACATTAGTCATTCCATCGATTTTGCAAAATCTATCATATTCATGAAATTCATAATTCGACTGCTTCTTCTACCAACGTTCAATTAGGAAATTCGTGCCATATATATTTTTTATTACGTTAGGGTGCGTTTCACTGTGGGTTTGGGGATGGCAGGCCCTGTATCGAGAGCCCTCAACCTGCGATCTTACTTTCTCGTACAGTCTGAACTAAACCCTCGGAAACAAATAATAATGTGACATTTTCAATCCTAATTTTTATTCTTATTTGCAATATTCCGTACCCTAAAGTTTATCTCTTACTTTACACATTGGATTATAGGGTTCTGTCCAAAGTGGGTTTTGACCTGACCTATTAATATACAGAGGACATATTTTCATTCAAACTATTTATTAATATTTCTGATTATCTTTTAATTTCCTACTTCATAGCTCCTCATATATCCATCGCTATTGAGTCAGTAAATTGAAGTTTATTGGTGTGGAACCAGAAAATTTTCATGCTCTTCCCAAATGCAACATTTCCATATTGATCAAAATTGTACTTGGAGTTGATTATTTTCGGAAATTTATCAAAATTGTATTTGGAGTTGATTAATTTCAGAAATTTATAAACATTTCGTATAAACTATTTTCCTTGTGTGCTTTTTCTGATAGGTACTTTTCCTAGTGGACACTTCCTCTATATTATAACACACCACATGCTGCAGCTTAATAATTATTAATAATAGTAGACAAGTCAAATATTACTTACCTGCCGGAAGCTATTGCACTACTCCGGATTTCCAATTTTTGGGAAATCTGCTTGCGAGTCAAGATTTCCTCTACACACACATGCATGTGTTGCGAATGTAATTAACGCTATTAACATTTGTTCGCACATATGCATCTGCTAACACGCAATTTCAGTAATTATCGTTTTCGCGCTTTTTAAGTATATATTATCTATGATTTTCATGTTGGACAGAGAGCAATAAACTTCCATTGAACGTATAAGCCTCGTGTTAGGCTGATGATGTATAAAGAAGAGCCGCCTTCGGGCTATCCCAAATAGCGAGTCGTACCAAAACAACCCTAACCCCGGCACATGAACATGCACGGCGCTATCAAGAGTTTAATTTCTCTTAGTTTAGCGCGGTACCCTTGAGCAAGGTACATATTCACACTGCTCTTACAAACTTTTACACATTACATAGCCTAAATTATGTCGATGGCTTTAACGCCCTTTAAAACAACAACAACAACAACAACAAGGTTAGACTGATATATTACTTGATATTGCACAAACGTTGAACTGTGTTGGTAATTCATTGGGATATTCACACTATATCTGGAACACGAATTTACAACTTTAACATTAATGTAACTAGTTACAGTACCGGTAGTAAAGGCTACTGGTACGACAATAGAAACATTGACCAAGAAATAAATTTAAGTTATCTTAAAAGTAATGAACAAGTTTCAACTACTGTAAGACTAAAGTTGTAGCGAAAAATATTATTAAATGTCATAAATCTTATTTTTAAATGTCATAAATGGTCATAAATCTTAAATGATAATGTCTCACTGGATTTAAAGGTCGAGATTGTTATAAATTTTAAACTTCTAATTTTAAAAACCTTTCATCTGTTTACGGTTTCATATCATTACGACGAAACCACGTTCTAACGACACGTAATTATAATTATACTTTTTTCCTTTCTCTTATTATTAAATATAATTTTTTTCAGAAACGAAACCATGATATTGCTAATTTCATTCATTATAAAATTTCAACCTGACCGCAGGACAGAATATTAATTTTAGACACGTATGTAAACTGCCTCCAAGCTTGATGCGAGACTTATATAAACAGTGATGTTAGAACTTGAATTTTAATGTTAATTATCGAATTTTATAAATTTTCATTGAAAGTTATTTTGAAAATTTTATGTCCGAGAGTATATCGCAAATTTTGAATATATCCATATACAGCAACAACGGAGTCTGTCGTCTATTATTGTTTCAATCAGGTTTCAAGTCAGCTATCTACTATAACCGTTAGGGCCTACAAAATTGGTGATTTTCCCGACGGTGTTTTGAACACGAAACCTTCTGATCGTGGAAACGGAGAAACGGACGTCTCAAATCAAACGAACTTTATTGAAAACAAGGTGAACTATAATTTTTGATATGAAAATATCGGCTGAAGAACAAATAGCCATACAAATCGAAGAGGAAGCAGTGAGCGTCGTAATCGAACCACCCCAGCCAGAAGTCAGACCCGTTCCAGTTTACTACGGTGAGGCAATCGACAATTTAATCCAATTGGTGGAAAGTCGTGGATTGGGCAATCGTTTTGCTGGTTTCCTCAGACACATTCGATATTACTTCACTGCTAATTATTGGGTCTGCCACACATGCTTGAACGACGAACAAGTGTACCATTGCAATACGACTGAGTGCTATTTCAGACGAACGAACTAAGAACTTTCTATAAGCATTTTCTACACCAGCCCACATCGACCTATAAAACTTAACAGCGAACAGCGTCTAATCAATTATTATTACTGCGGAGAGGCCAAAAACACTACCATAGAAGTCAACGAAAAGGAAATACCTGTCAACATCAAACCAAGCGAATTCCCGAGGAGAAGACTAAAAACTTTATACGGTACAAATATTTTTTTATCATATCAATAGCAAATTGTGGCAATTGTGTTCAGATAGTAGAAAATTGTATACTGTGTTAGAAATTGTTGTTAATTTATAGGAAGTTGTATTTTTGTAAGCTATTGTTTGTTAGAATATAGCAATTTGTGTCAGATTTAGGAAGTATTTCATACATAGATGTTCAAGTTTCCTTTTAGTTCGATGTCAGTAGAGGATAAGAAAATTAAGGATTCTTCTGTTTCACCTAAGTCCACCAAAACTTCGACCCCGTTAACTATGCCCAAAGATTCTGGGGTGCATTCTTCTAGTTCTAAGTTTCTCGATGATATTGATTTCTCTAGGCGAGAGCAGAGTAGAAATATAGTGGGTATGCTTTCTGATCATGAAGAGGGTACCTCTCTGAGACCAAAATATTATGATTTTCACAAAACTAGGGAGCCCTTTAAAATACCAGAGTTCTGGGGGGACCACTGTGAAATATGGTTTACCGTTGTTGAAAGCGCGTTTTCGAGGCATGGAATAATTGATCAGGAACAGAAATTCAATGAGGTTTTAGCAAAATTGAATCCTTCTCAAGTTGAAAAAATATCTTTGGATTTGCTAGAAAGCCAGGCAAGCAGACAGCCTTATGTTGGCTTTATTGGATAAGTTTGCATTGAAGCAAAATGAACGTTTGACTGTATTACTTCGTAAAACTGATATTGGAGATCTAATGCCTAGCCAATTACTTCAAAAATTCAAATTGCTAGTGTTGAAAATCTCAGAAGTGAATTTGTCCAAAACTTGATAAGACGATTGTTTCTTGAAAAATTATCTCCAGATATTCAACAAATTTTGGCTTCAAATTGTAAAGATTCTTTGGATGTAATGGCTACGAGAGCTGACGACATAATTCTTAATTCACGTTCTCGCAAAGAAATCCCTGATCATTTTGTGCAAGATAGCGTGAGAGCGAAAATGCTGGAAATAGAATCAATCAATTGTCGGAAAGTGTTGGTACTTTGGTCAATAAATTGTCTGAACAGAATGCTAGTGGTAATTCTGATTTCCGAAGATGATATATTTCATTTTCTCCTTCCTCGCGTGGTAGATTTTCCGATCGCAGTCAAGGTAATAGGCCATGGAGAAATTTTACGAATGATTTTGAGAGAAATTCTGGTGACAGGCGTTTTCATAATTTTCATGCTGGCGATCGATCTTGGAATAGGTACGATACTGGAAACTGGAACCGATTTCCTGGTGAATGGAATCATAATCGCTTTTACTCTCCACGTAAAAATTTTCGAAATGAGGGTAATTTCCAAGGCCCCAGATTTCCGTATAAACCTCCTAAGGGAGATGTTGGTCGTACTGCTCAGGGAAACGCAAGTGCTATTTCTATGAGACGTTGACAGGGAATAGCGGACGAGATAAACAACGTACTCAAATTTTTGTACATGATATTAACTCTAATTACAACTTTCTCATTGATACTGGAGCGGAAGTGTCTATTGTACCTTCAAAAAGGTATGGGAATCATAGTGAATTTTCTGGAGATAAACTTTGTGCGTTGAATAATACTGACATTGACACTTATGGTTATGTTCGATTGGAATTGAATTTAAGAAGTAAGAAAAATTATACATGGGATTTTATCATTGCTGATATCGGATTTCCAATAATAGGAATCGACTTTCTAACACACTTTGGATTGTTGATCGATTTTTCTGAAGGCAAACTCATTGATCCGTCTAACGAATGTACTATAATAACTTCTCGTGATAAAATTCCATTCATTTCTGCGATTTGGAAACGCAGGTCTTTAGGGAACGAATTTGCTGACATCCTCCTCAAATATCCTGTTGTACCGAAGAAGTCGAAATCAGGAGTTCAAAGTTGGCGAGTTGTTGTAGATTATCGCGCTCTAAATACAGTAACGAAGAAAGATTCATACACCTTACCTAATTTGTATTCTTTTAATGACGATTTTCGAGGCAAGAACATTTTTTCTAAAGTTGATTTGAAGAGTGCGTATTTTCAAATACCTATGGCGAAACAAGATGTTCATAAAACTGCTCAAGTTAGCCAATGTGGGACCTTTATGTTTAATAAGTTACCGTACGGATTGAAAAACAGTGCCTCACCATTTCAAAAGCTTATGGATAGCATAACTCGGGAAATCTCTAATACGTTCGGGTATATCGACGATATAGTGGTGTTTTCAGAAAGTGTTGAAAAGCATAAGTTAGATTTGGAAAAGCTTTTTCTCAAACTAAGCAATTTGGGGCTTGTACTGAATTTTGACAAATGTGAATTTGGATGTAGCGAACTCGAGTTTTTAGGACATACTGTTTCTAAGGATGGAGTAAAGCCTTTGGATAAGAAAGTACAGGCTTTGAAAGATTTCCCTTTACCTGAAACCAAGAAACAGCTGAAATCCTATCTTGGAATGATTACATTTTACTATCGATTTCTACCTAAATGTTCACAAATATTGGCGCCATTGCACAGCCTGACTTCGAAGTACAAATATAAGTCCGCAATCATTCAATGGACAGAGAAAGATAAATTGGCTTCTGAAAGCTGCAAGAAAAGTTTGAGTGACTTTGTTATGTTAAGCCATCCAATGCCAGAAGCAGAACTTTCTATTCAAGTAGATGCGTCTCAAGTTTTATTTTCGAAAAAGTTTACTCCCTGCCAACAGAAGTACAGCACATTTGATCGCGAACTATATGCTATATACCGAGCAATCAAGCAATTCCGTTATTATATTGAAGGAAGAAATTTTGTTGTGTTTACTGATCACCGTCCCATAACTTTTGCAATACACAAAAACACTGAGCGATCTTCACCCAGACAAGCTCGACATCTTGATTTTATTACACAATTCACTTCAGATATTAGACATATTTCTGGATCTACTAATATCGTAACAGATGCTTTGTCCAGAGCTACAATCGCAGCGTTTTCACTAAAAAATCATACTTTATCGTTGAAAGAAATTGCTTTGGAGCAAAAATGGGATATTGAAATTCAGAATTTGTTAGAAAAACCAGGATCTTTACGTTTAACTTTGGTAAAGTTGGATGAAACTGATTTATTTTTAATTTGTGATGAACATTTTGACCATTTACGTCCAGTAATTCCTTATTAACTGAGGAATAGTATTTTCAAAACAATCCATGGATTATCACATCCTAGTTTTCGAGGAACCAGTGAATTAATACTAAAACGATTTGTTTGGCCAAATATGCAGGCTGATATAAAAAGGATGTGTCGCATGTGTATTCCTTGTCAGAAATGTAAAGTGTCCAGACATACTTTCTCTCCACTGAAACCAAACCAATTGTCATATTAATGTTGATTTAGTTGGCCCATTGCCTCCGTCATCTGGATATTCATATATTTTGACAGTGGTTGATAGATATACAAAATGGATTGAAGCTATTCCTTTGGTTGATATACGAGCTGAGACAGTTGCAAATGCATTCTTAATTGGTTGGGTTGATAGATTTGGCAGTCCCACTAAAATAATAAGTGATAGAGGAGGACAATTCTGTTCAGAATTATGGAAAAATTTGATGATATTTCTAGGAACAAAGCACGTATTTACTTCTAGTTTCCGGCCACAATCCTCAGGTATGCTTGAAAGATGCCATCGTGTTATCAAAGCTGCACTACGAACGTATTGTGACAATAATGATTGGTATTCAAATTTAGGTTTAGTTTTGTTGGGTATTCGAGTAACAGTGAAAGGTGATATTGGATATAGTCCGGCAGAAATGACTTTAGGAACCACTTTGAGGTTACCTGGTGATTACTTCGCTTCTATTGATAGCAGTAATTATGATATTCATGAATTTGTGCGACGATTAAAGAGATTTATGAGAGAATTGAAACCACCTCAAACCACTTTCCATGGTACTCGTATAGAAATTGGAAGTATCCCAGAAGAAATCGAGGTACAAATTCCTGTTCATATTCAACAAGAGGAAGGACCATTCGACATCCAAAATATCATTCTCGAAGTGACTATGTATATTTTTTAAATGAATCATTCATTTTTATGGGTCTTATCCATGATGGCTATTGTTTTTGGTATGAGTGATGAGACTGTAAAAATTAGATTGTGTCATACAAAGCAACCTATAGCCGAATACGCCATGGCGGTGCCAGTAGAATGTAAAAAGCAAAAACTATCCAGAACTGAGATGTGCAAGACAACAGTCCATCAAATCACTTCCACTATGACTCTTATCACTGTTTCTATATGTCAAAAGACAGTTACTAGATGGTCGACAATTAATTACTTTTTTGGGGCTACCAGTAAAAATGCTAGAACTTATATGGATGATCCACCAAGTTCATTATACTGTTATGATTGGGCCAATACAATGGTTGCTGAAGGTATAGGAAATCTCAAATTCAAGGCTGATAATATGTGGGCAACTGACAATTCTGTAAAATGTGAATATACTTGGCCGAAGGGAAATGTTGGGCAGATCCAGAATGCTATGTTGACAAAGACAAATATATTTTATGATCATATTAATGACGAGTTAATTGGGCCAGTTCAGTCTATTAATAATTGCAATGTTAGTAAAGGTTATTGTACATTAGGGTCGATGACAATTGTGTGGAATAGTACTCCGAAGATTGCTTGTCCCCCTACTAAGATGTTTCGTATTGAAATAGCTATACATTTCAATAGTTCGAATGATATTTACAGGATTGAATTTCCCAAATTAGGTATCAGTACTAATACCTGGAACCTTTGTACTCCTCAAACTCAGCAATGTTTCGATTCCATTAACTTTTGCACTAACAATGGGTTGCTGTTTGAAACCAAGAATTGTAAGTCAAAAAAAAAAAAACTCATTTTTGAATTCAACCTTTCCTAATATTTCATCAAATGTAGAGGAATCAGCAAATGTTTTGTTATTTCTGACTGGTTTTGTTCAAGAGTCCAATGATAAGATTGCAGAGCTAGTTTCCAATTTGACTTCTGATACTCAATATTTAGAATGTCAAGTAGAAAATTTGTTAGGATCTATTTATAATATTTTGGGAAAACAGTATCCAGGAGAAATTTTATCAAGCATTTTGGGAGGTTAGAAATCAGCTATTACAATTGGAGACATTTTAACTGAGTTGAGTTGTGAGGAAGTAGATGGTATTATGTTACGTAATTTGCATTATAACGGTACATATTTTGCAACTAGGCCTTTGGTTAAGATAGTGAATAAGCTTAATAAGACTATGATAGCCTGTGAGAATTTTCACTTTTCAGATTGTAGATAAATTTTATACCTATATAAATTACACTCTCTCACATTCCAATTCTAAAATTAAGATTTTAAGACCAACTTTACAAAAAGTTGAAGAGAAATTTAAGATTATGTTTCATTGTTCCATGACTTACCTGAGACTGAAATTGGTTTTGAAGATATGAATAATGTTTTGATTTCCATTGGTCATTCTAATATTATACGTGATCATAAGCATGAGGACAGTACATATTTAGGATACACTTTGAATTATGTCAAAGGTAAGGTTGGAGATACTTTATGGAACGCACTCTCATTCGTAGCAAATCCCTTTCTTACAGCATTTTACATTATCGGATTGCATATAGCTATGTTTTGGGGAATTGTTTTCACTATTGTATTCTTTAAAAGAATTATTCCAACAGTGAAAACTGTATTCAATAAAGGGGCTTCGCAACTTAGACATATACAGACTCATAGATGGCCTATCAGAATTGCACAACCCCAGAATAATAGGGAAGAAATTGTAGTAGATCAAGGTCTCAATGGGAACCATGTCACTGACCATAATCCACCACAATCGTACCCTGATTTGGATTAACAAAAGAATCCTTTACTTTAATTGGAAATGGTGTAAATTGTTTTTTTTTCATGTAATCATATATGCTATAATTTTAGTGTTCGTTTTTGTTTTATTTTTTTGTGTTGTTTGATATGCCTAACCTAAAAAGGAAGGTGGAACTTGTAAATATATAAATCACAGGTATTTTAAGTAAAAGCCTCAATGTTTATAAATTTCATTGAAGATATATTCAGTTAAACATATAATCCTGCCTATCTGTGATTGTGATTGTAGTTCGAAGAGCACTGCATAGTAATTTTTATGTTTTAAAGAACCCAGTAATTGATTTTATTGAGCGAAGAAAGTAATTTAAGTGTAATTCTTACACATATACAGACATTACTTTTAACAATTCTTTGTGTTGAGAATATGTTCTATTATGTTGTGTTATGAAGAGAGATTAAGAGTAATAAAATACTCAAATATTAACTCTCAACAAAAAGTGAAGAAATGAAATTAACTTGTATTGACAGATCAATATATTGAAATATATTGAATCACTTTGAAATGAGAAGATCTCATGACTTTATAATTATGATCGATTTAAAAATTTTCATTGAATCAAAATAAGTGTATTGTATATTAATGTTTTATTTTAATTAAACTCTTATTTTCATTGCTGGGACAACTTAAAAAAACACACCTATATTGTATTTTTGTTTTTAAATTTTTTTGTATTGTTGAAAATATTTTCTTTGTTGTTTTAAATAAAATTATTATAAGTGTTATGGGGAAGTATATAAGGGTATCTTATAGGGATGGGCATTTTCGAATCATAAAAGATTCGAATCGAATCCGAATCTTTTTTGTCGAATCGGATCGACTCCGAATCGAATCAGGCTTTCTAACAAAAAATGGAGAGATTTCACTTTATCAGCCATAATATGGGAAGATTAGGTTTTATTAAGTTTTAAGAAATGAAAAAATACTACAGGGAGTCGAAAACTTCAAAAAAAAATCAGCACATGCAAATAAAGTATAAAAGGTAAAAAAATGTGGGAATTCGATAAAAAGAACTAAATAACACACAAACAAAAGATATGAAAAGGTATTCACTACAAAAAAAACTAGAGACCCTCATTGCACTTGAGGAATACAAGTGCTTCGACATGTCTTCCTGTTCCCCACTCGTTCACTAGGGGTAGATGTTGCTAGAATGCACATGAATTTTCGTGCCATGTTTTAGAAAAGGGGTATCTGCTTTTATTTTGCTCCCACCACTTAAGTGGATAGCCAGAAATCATATTTTCCTTGAAATACTGCTTCATCTCAGCTGTGATATGATCACTTTTCCCACTGCTTTGTGTGCCTTCTGAATCATGCGCAAGGGTGATCATGCGCAAGTGATTCAAGCGTTACAGTTTTGGATTTGGGCGTTGGAGGTGTGGTTTGGATATGCATGGTCCTTCATCCACAGCAGAATTTGTTAGAGGTTGAGTCAAGGACAAGACAAGAATACATAAATGCACCTTAGCTACCATATTGGTTTTAAAATACAGTTAATTAGTAAGTAATATTATCTGAAGTACACTATTCACAATTGATTCATTATCAATGAACATAGTAGCTGTTAGCAAATGCCGTTAGTCTGTTAGCTTCCTCTTATTCCACTGAGACTTTGTTTTCGTGGGTCACGTGATATCATCACGTGATATCCACATTGTGTTACGCTTGACTAATATCCAATAACAATAATTTTTTTTTTAAAAGTACGAAACGATATAGGTCGAATCGTCTAATCACTTTTTCTGATTCGAAGCAAATGCGATTCGATTCGAAGCTTCGAAGCAAAGTGCCCATCCCTATATCTTAATATTCCATATTTCTTGCGATTGACTTTATTGTAGCGAAAAATATCATTAAATGTCATAAATCTTATTTTTAAATGTCATAAATGGTCATAAATCTTAAATGATAATGTCTCGCTGGATTTAAAGGTCGAGATTGTTATAAATTTTAAGTAATTAACGACACGTAGTTCTTACGACGAAACCACGTTCTAACGACACGTAATTATAATTATCTTTTTTCCTTTCTCTTATTATTAATTTTTTTTTCAGAAACGAGACCATGATATTGCTAATTTCATTCATTATAAAATTTCAACCTGACCGCAGGACAGAATAATAATTTTAGACACGTATGTAAACTGCCTCCAAGCTTGATGCGAGACTTATATAAACAGTGATGTTAGAACTTGAATTTTAATGTTAATTATCGAATTTTATAAATTTTCATTGAAAGTTATTTTGAAAATTTTATGTCCGAGAGTATATCGCAAATTTTGAATATATCCATATACAGCAACAACGGAATCTGTCGTCTATTATTGTTTTCAATCAGGTTTCAAGTCAGCTATCTACTATATAACCGTTAGGGCCTACAAAGTTACCCTTTCAAATATTTAACATAGATAAAACGAATCAAAAGTTGTATTAAATAAATGGCACGTTAGAAATATATTGATTAATATGATGAAACTATTACGCATTCAGCGTAGTGTCCTTCGTGACAAACTCTCGAAGGGCAAAGGAAATTGCAGCTCCAAAATTGCCCAAAAAGCACTGTTACATCAATACATGCTCTAATAGCTCAGTGATCAGCACATTAAAATGACATAAGCGATGGGCTGCTGACGTTAAACTAAATAAACGAATCTCTCCTTTTACTAAAACATTCAATGGTATCCGCACATTTAACCAACGGACATTTAGCCAATGGACGTTTAGCCAACGGACATTTAGCCAATATTTGCAGGGGTGGACATTTAGCCAACTTTTTTTTCGAATAATTTTTTTTTCAAAAAATTCAAAAATTATATCTTTGGGTTAGAGTTAGGCTTCAGGGTAAGAGTTAGGGTATGGGTTAAGATTAGGGTTAGGGTTAGGATTAGGGTTAGGGTTAGGATTGGGGGTTAGGGTTAGAGTACGGGTTAGGATAGTAGTAGCTTCAGGGTTAGGATGATTAGGTTCAATTTTTTTAACAAAAAAAATCGAGAAAAAAAAATTGGAATTTTTTTTTCGAAAAAAAAATGTTGGCTAAATGTCCACTTCTGCAACTGTTGGCTAAATGTCCGTTGGCTAAATGTCCGGGATTCCATTCGATATACCCATTATGCCGTCATAATAGTCTTTACTGCATATGGGTTGGAATCAACAGCAAAAACATGACACGATAGCCCCATATGATATTCGTTGACATTATTGACAATACGAACAGAATAAAACAAGTTTCGTGAAAATCGAACCACGGGTTCCCGACTTATCGCCGTTTTTTTTTGGCTCACCGATGGCCTCTATTACGTAATTATACGAATTCGACTATTTCCCACTGTGCGTAATACCCCGAGTGTGCCATTGATTGTAAAATCATTATTTCGTCACAAGGCAATATAATACGACTAATTTCCCTTCTAGCGTAACCAATAACACGATATTCCCACCGATTAGTTTAACAATTATTTCGTCACAGAGACATAAAACAACATGTGCATTCTACGTTTGCGTTTTTGCTGTAATTAAATACAGCGAAATCGGGCACGGGCACAATACAACCGTTTCTTAAAATATTGCCACTTTCGAAACTGGTTGACGCAACGGGTCACAGGTAGTCTAGTTTTACAATGAAGATTTTATTTTTTTATTTTTTTTATTAGGGGGTCAGCACACCCTTTGTTACTCGCTGTTAGCAACAGTTTTTCACCCGGTGTAAGTTATACATCATTCCCC
>JAUELA010068423.1:0-10596 GCA_031471845.1 Boltenia villosa | reverse complement strand
GGTTAAGTACGAAATCGTTGATTCACTGGGGGTGCGGCACCACCCGCTTTCTACGCTGGGGGTGCGCGGCACCACCCGCACCACCCAACTTGGCGCCTATGAATATATATTTTTTTTTTTTCTTTTTTTATCTATCTTCACATTTGTAATTAATAGTCGTGGTTGTCACTACATTGCATCTTGCAATGTTATAAACTCAGTTGTTTTTATTGTCATGCCATATTTTTCTATACTGACTGCTGTTTTCAAAATGACAAAAAATAAGAAATTCTATCTAACTATATTTGAGCATGTGACTTGAGATATTGATTATTTGATGAAAATCAATTCCAAATCTCAGGTCCTCGATGCAGGCAACGTGACAGAGTTTGAAGAACCTCACATCCTCTTGATAGATCGTGAAAGTTCTTTTTCCAAAATGATTGATACGATTGGCGGAGCTGAAGCTGAATTGTTGAAGAAAATGGCAGAAGAGGTGAAAATTTTATTATTAAAAAAATATTATTTCCAACTTTTTATATTGTTTGACTCAAAAGGGTCTCAATTCCAACATTATGACAAGGGGCTAATGTGGACATAAGGAGACAAGCAGTGGGTGTGTAAAATCTGACAAAGGGAGGTGTTTAAAGTTTTGAAATATTTTGCTGTTTGTATGTAGATTCCCACAGTTATGACAGAGGGGCTAAAACTCAATACCCATTCGAGAGCGGCTTTCGCACAGCTACTGATGTAAATGAATAGTTTGCCATCTACTTTCTAATCGAAATTACAAGAGGGTAGTGGAGCCTGCTTTAAAAAGTTATATAGAATGATCAGAGATTGGCAGCATTTTTTATAGTGTTTTATCATCATAAAATAAAACTGAAATAAACTGATTCTGCATAGTTGCGAAGACTTGACAAACTCGTGACTTAACCTAGCAGCTAGAGCCTAATTAAAAAGGTTTGTTATGTAACAATGTATTTTATGCATGACTGCAGGCACACAAAGCTCGAAATGAACCACAGCTTTCACTGCCTGATGATTTTGACGATAAGAATCGTTCTTACATGGTGAGGTTTCTGCCAACACCTGGGACCTACGATGAGATTCAACTCGAGAGTGGAGTGTAGCTCGACTCGAGTCTCACTTGACTTTGACCAGCTTTCGAGTGTCGCTGTTGAAATAGTGCAATAATAATTTGAGATGGTGAAAAGGTGCAGTAGCTTTGAAAATGTAAAAAGTGAATTTTGTGTTAAAGAAAGGAGGAACGAGAAACGAATGGAATGTAGTGCATTTGTAATTCTCATTTTTGAATAAAACATGTCACGACTTAATTTGTTAAAAACGTATTTGATCCAAAATGTACGTTCACATTCGCAGCTCTTTTTAACTTAAGTAAAACAGGAGGAAAAACCATTACATTGTGAATATGCTGCATGTTTTAAAATAATAAAATACAGAAAATGATGAGGGAGAAGATGGAAAAAGTTTATTATGAGAAATTCCTGTTTAATTTCTTAACTGACCTTTGCAAAAAATTAATTTTTCAATATTTCGTGATTTAAATTCCTACACTGCCATAGGGACATTGATGTCCTGTTGTATTTGGTTACCACTGATCCTTGCCCCAACTAGTGCTAGATATTTTGAATTTAATCTGTGTAAGATTCACTGCTACCTAAATGTTTTGAGTTATTCTTCCATTTTTATATAGAAACATCCATGCTCATTATATGTGCCATAATATTGCTTTCTACAGACAAAATGTATTTTTTTGTACACCAAATTGCGATATTGTGTTAATTTTCATATCTTGCAGCATTACTGTCATTATGACCTTTATTTCCATTCAGCAGCTTCATTTATACATACAACTCTTATTTACAATGTATGCATAGATGAGAATAATTGAAAACCACTTCTTACTAAACTGATAAAAAATGTGATAGCAAATTGCGTTTGCAAGTGCATCTTATATCATTAATACAATGTGACATTCCATCTAAGTCCAATTCCTAAGCAATTGTATCAATTCACAAATATTCATGTTTTATTGGCTCTTCGGAAAACTACTTAAATTGTCTTGCATCAAATTTTATTGTCCCACCCCCTAACCCACCTCCAGCCCCCTAATACAATTAAGATTGCCGCAATAAATATTCATCATCAGTTTATCCCCCTAAATGGTTTATTTCAGGGTTGGGTCAAAAAGTTTTTCCAATGGGTCACAAAGCAATTTTTTGATACCTGTTTGTTAAAACTTTCTTATTATTTTGGTTAATTTATATTCAAATGGAGAAATTTAATTATATAAAGCCTAGTATAAGTACCTAGACTTATTTTATAACAAAATTATCCCTTATTACAAAATAGAATAAGCTAATGTATTCGAGCTTACGCTTGATTACACTGAACTATCAGTACAAGTACAATATATTACTTTTCATGCAAAGATTTATTGTTGATTATCAATTATTTGGTCACAATCTGAAAACCATAACGTATTTCTTGTTGCTGTTCAAAAAACTTAAAAACGCATATTGAGTTGTTTGCTAGATTTATTATGACGACATAAACAGCCACGACCCTGTCTCAAACCCAGATTGTTGTTGGAATGTGATGTACAGAGTAGTTCTAATAATTTTTATTGATCTTTATTTATTTATGAAAGTTTTTGTGATCGATGCATATTAAGTTTTGTTGTCGTTATTTCTGTGCAAAATATTTACTGAGTTTCTTTGCAAATTTTTGAGGAAGTTGACAAATTGGTTATTTAATACATTAAAATAAATTTAGATAGATAGATAGATAGAAATTTTATTTTTTGTCATTATAAATCCAAATTTTAAAAACAGCGGCCAGTGTAGAATAATGCAAAATACATTGTAGTGACAACCATTATATTCTGATCACTTGAATGATACTAATGTTATTACAACTGTGAGATAAAACGCAGTGAATTGTTGTTCCTACATGAGCAAGAACATTTGAAAATTGAAGTCAAATACCTAACACATGAGAATTTGGCCAGATTTTTCAACTTGCCAACTCAAAATTTCTTGTCTTGCTTCAAATACGCCATACTGGCGACGTTAAACTAAAACATTTTTTCTGTACAAATATCCTTAGAGCTGAACTTAAAATTATTCCCTACTCTGGACTTGGCGATGGTGTCAGACGAATTAGTCCATTGGTCAGTCGAGGACACATCTACCATGAAATGACTTTGTTGATAATGTATTGTATTACTAAGCTGATGGCTTCATGGTATGTTTCTGACCACAATCTGATCATATTATTGGGTGTTTCTATATTTCAATGTTTTTGATGGAATGAATATTTCTCTCTTTATCGACGTACAAACGGCAGCACCTCAGTCTCCAACTTCATGGCCTTGTGTAGAGGCGCCGTAATTTTGCAGTTATTACAAACAACCTGCATTCGAAGTTCCTCCACATTACTTTGTATTACGCCATCTAACATTGCTATGTACTCGTTAAATACTGTACTTACATTTCAATGTTGCACTATTTGGTAGTTTAAAAGTTTTTTCGTATTTGAAAGTTTTTTTGACGATTCTGTACAGACACTTATGTACTTGTGTTACACCTTCCAAGCTGATTGATTACGTAACTCTGTGCTCGTTACTGTACCCGTACTGTATTTACATTTCAATCGTTCTGTTTCATTCGTTTGACAAATAAATAAATTTTCGAAAAAGGTCTCATTTTAAGGACAGCATCATAATAAAATGTGAGCTTTAAACAATACGACAACTAGAGGTTAAAGAAGGGAATGAACACGACGAGTGGAATAATAGAAATATAATGATAATTCAAATGTAATAGGATAAGGCTAGAGTAGTATTTTCAACCTGGTGGTCTCAAAGTTTTCCTAAGAGGGTGCGAAACCCTACAGAGTTTACCAAATCTAAAGCTGATTAACTGAAGTAGTGTGATTTACTTTATTTTGTTAATGTTTTGACTTAGCTTCGTTCCTGAAAAGTTGGGGGAACAAAATGGGGTTCGCCAGTCCAGAGTGGGTGATAATCACTGGATTAGAGGAAGGGTTAAGGCCTATCTGTCAGTGTCGACCTTAACGTTTTAGCCGTATTTTGTATGGGTTTTAGCCCCTGCTAGTTGTATTGGCGCACTGAGGAAATTCAACCGCTCACACAAACAATACACAGGCAAATGAACTTTCATAATATTGTGTTTATTTATTAACAGCAACCCAGAAAAGACACCGTAACATCGGCATCTATATTATAAAGCAGCGTTTTCATTACCTTATTTTCGCGTATATATGACGCGTGTGACGAGGCCCGCACCCTGTAAAACAGGGGTTCCCAAGCTTTCTTATGCTCCGCACCCCTAAAAAAAATAATATGCCCTCGCACCCCTAAAAATATCAATTTTTTTAAAGATAAAGAAGATGAATTTTTTAAATAGTTTTTCAATATATAATACGTAAATAAAACGAAAAGTTAACTCTATCTCGCAACCCCTAATATGCTTTCTCGCGCCCCTGGTTGGGAACCCCTGCTGTAAAATGTGTGACGAGGAATCGTAATTGGTCGTAAAAATATATCGCAACTCTGCTGGATACATCCCCCGATGTCATTTATGTTTTGGTTCAATGTCTCAGCTTATCGTTCATCGGAAGCCTTGGACTAGCGAAATATAAGAACAAACGATAACCGCTGCGGTCCTGCCTCGGACAAGTCTTCAGATCTCCAGTCAAAATGGTGAATGAAGCCTTGGTGATGAAGATTGGTGATGAAACGTTGGAGAAATTTGCACTGATTATAAAGTAAAGTAGCCATTAGAGATATTTGCGTTTATGATCAAGTAAAATAGCTATTTTGAGGCACCTTGTTGGGAAAGGGATGTTTACACATTTGAACAAACATTTTATTAACTATATTTCAACAATTATGTAATAATACTTAACAAAACAATATTGCATATAAATCAATACCGTAAGTAATTTACCAGGTATACGTTATAAAAAAATATACGCTCTGTTATATGCAATCAATATAGGGTTTGCTCATTTCAGCAGATGGCGAGGCTGTGTGTGTATTCGTGGGTATCTTATATATGCGCGAAAATACGGTACCCGGTAGCAAACAACAAAAATCCGACGCACAGAGCTTATTTCATCTTCGCATGGGAAATAAAATTTAGCGGACAAAGATATGAATACGAACGGAAATATTAGGGCTAAAGTGTAAATTTGTCAATATACAATATTGAACAGTCTGAGCATTGTGACGTATTGGTTTCGTGGGAAGTATTCAGGAAGTGACGTCACCTGATTGGAGACAAAGTTATCGATGAGTCTGACTTTTTGGTTCTGATGCCTCGCGAGTTGACTATTTTATGTTCCAGGGCAAGATATGTCTATGTATGAATTTGACTGTGACAGTTTATAAAACTTGAGTTGTTAGAGTTGTCGCCGATACTCAGTGAAGATATTTACAAGTTAATATATGTGAAAATTATTGAGTGGGTTTGTTGCGCTTCATATGGAGTCACTAGCAAAGTCAACTGTAAGTAATGCAGTACTGCTTTATGCTGTTATATATTTAATAGAATGTAAATTCTCACAGAAAATTGAACTGCTTTGATTCTATAATCTTTCAATCATAGTTGCCAGTGAATAGTGATGGAAATGGTGCGTATCCACTATTAAATTTCCAGATTTGATGTGAATTAGATCACTTTGTACTAATGCAGACATTTATATCAGTGAGGCAGTTTGTTGGTTTGTTATCTTCAACCTCAAAACAGTCTAGAATTTATTCATATTTGAATAATCACCCTCGAGGTTTGTAGTACACTCTGACCAACTTAGATTATCACAAACCGAAATCCATCCACATGACTTCTCGGGACATAAAATTTCGTATCTGAAAAGTTTCTGACGAAACGAACGAAACTCCTAGTCTTTTCGCTCGTTTGAAATGTCGTATAAGGGCTATGACAATTTATTATTCATTATATGAAAACATATCGAAACTCATTTCAACTCCTGAATTGGAGAATGTTGAGGTTATTATTGTCCCAAAAATTGTGTTATATAGCATCAACACGACCATGTATGTAAAATTTCAATACCTTCATTGATCTCGAACCGAAAATGCACTGACAAACATCAGGTGAGTTTGTTTTGCTGGATAGGTTAGTTGTAACGAGATTTAATCAGGATCTATAGTAATATATTTGAGATAGTGAATATGCTTTATTGGGTATTTCGATTTATAGCCTTTTCATCGTCTGATATTGAGCATTCAACGCTGTATTTTTGTTCATATCTTCTTTCAATATAATCCGTTTATGCGACCTTCAAAGCGTGAAAATCATGATATTAAAACGTTTGCATAAAAGAAATAACATATCTCCTCTCGAAAAACATCTACACTAAAGTTAAGATTGAAATTTTTCTTGTAAAGGACTATAAGCTTTGTTTCGATTTCCGGTTTTCTAAATTTAGATTAAATAAGTATTACCACCCTATTATATGCCATTTGTTGGGTTTATAGTATACTTATATCATCCATGACAAGTTACAGATGATTGTGTTGATAGGCTGGCTAATCTGCGCATACTCTGGGAAATAAATACTCATGCTACAATAATTGGGTAAAAACGTCCATTTAGATCATTTTTCATAAATGTATTATGATAAAGGGTGTGAACGATCGTTTAAAGAGTTTATGTTGGTTCTAAACGTTTTATAATTTTGTAATGATTGTTTTCAGAAGGTAGAAATGCGTGACTGAAACTGCGATTAGTTGAACGATAATGTTATTACTAGAATCGCTCGCAATTATGACAGGCTGCCAGAAATCGAATGCGTGAAGATTAGTTAGTAATAAGTTTTATGGTCTTGGACTAAGCCTATTGTTGTAAGGAATCGTATATTTTCGATTTTTTCCCGAAGCCCGCATTATACTCTCTATCGCCACCAGCTTCACTCATATTGAAGAGGTAACCAACAGTGATCCGTGTTATGAGTATCATGGTCCTGTGCTGGGGTTGTCTTGTCAATTTTTCATCCACCGTGAAATAACAATTGGTAACATAAACAAAGAGAATAGCTATAAAACAGATATAGTTCGTGGCAATTTAGGCTTCGATTCAGTGATTCGACGTCTTTCTCAATGATGTTGAACTTAGATGAAATATCCCCTGAAATCATCGTGCATGTAAATAAAAACTGAACCAAGAAAGATTCCCTTAAAGTTGAGAAGTCGAATCGAATCGAACTTTTCTCGAGTCGACCAGCAACAATAACAGTTTCAGAGAAACCTTAAAATATCCTTATTCCTCAATTTCGTTGCTTCGTTTTGCAACGAATTATTTCTTGCCTTTAAATCAAGTAAAATAATAAATCGTAGACCCCCTCTCCCTAATTTTAACTCCTTTTCGAAACCATGGAGGTTTGTAATTAATAATTTTAACCCGACGAAATTCCTCTCATTCTCTATGTCTCTACTTTTAATGTCAAATGTACGTCTTGCCTTAATTTAATAGTGGTTTAACGTTTCATAGGAGATTCAATTCTGTCGACGATAGCGCTTTCATCTCCTGTTCTTGGTGCAAGATATAATTTATTCATTAGCGATCCATTCCACGCGCTGTGTTGAAACTATCTTGATCTAGTGCCGAAGAGCTAATTAATTAAAGTCTTCAGATGATAAATAATTGATGTCGGTGAAACGCGATATATTATCGAGAAGAAAACACAGTATCAGTGCAGGAAGGATAGAACAAGATTGTCTATGGATCAAATAGGGACGATATTTTCCGAAGTAAAAATAAAATTAACACCCATGTCTACTGACCTGCAAAATGTCCCTTTCACACTCCAGTAGATCTACGATATAATTGATTATTTACAAAGTAAAACTACGCAGAGGGTGATTTGCAAAAAAACACGACGGTAGTTCTACTTTGCAAATCAGCGTTCGTGTAGTTTCACTTTATAAATAAGCAATTCTTCGGCAATGCTGCTGTAGATATACCGTAGTGTGAAAAGAACAAAGTGCAATAAGCTCCGTTGTGTGGCATTGAGTCTCTCATGAAGTGATGCCGTGTAAGAACATTCGTTAGGTACGACCTTAGCAATGGAATTCGACTTTCCGACCCTTACAAACCCCTGAAGTCAATACCCCTCCGAACTGGGTTTAGTACGTATCTCCCAAATGTCGTTATGATTTTTGAACCCTTTGTAAAGATCTGCAACCCTAAATCAACATTTCGACCCTGATACTAACCCTAATCCTCATCTACAATGCAGATTTCTTACCATATATATATAATGGGGGGAGTGGTGTCTTGCTTGGTGTATAAGTGACGACCGCGGTGAGATTTTCAAAACTTACCTCTGGCAGAGAAAGGTTCGGAACCAAGGGCTCACTTAATAAGTTACAGCAAATGCGCCCACAATTTTGATGAAATTTTACTAAAATTATGCAAGATTTTTACATTTTGCCTTTTCGTAAATTTTTAATACTTTTTACAAATTACCGCAAATTTCCAAACAAGCATCCCAATAATGTATAATGCGTGACATTAGATAAAGACAAAAAGCTTTCATTTTAATCATATCAAACAGCAAATGGATTCAATTCCCCCAGGATTTCACGAGTTACTTAGAATACGTTTGAAGCGTGAATGTTGCTTTGTACACGAGAAGTACATTTAAACATTCTGGTATAGAAGGAACTGAGTAATAAATGAAAATCTAAGGGAGTTTCAACAGGAAATTGACAGTTTGGAGTATGTTTGTAACGTATTTGAAGTATAGCCCATCGATAGTACACTACTTTGGACTGGTATGTAATAAAATAAGCAAAAAATGTTCGAGGCAGGCGTTAGTACAGATAGAGGCATCAGACAGAAGCAATCTATCTGCACCGTAGCAAAGTGAAATAAATTTTTATTTTCCTCTGTTGCGACCCCCATGGGGAAACCCAGTGGTAGCCCACATCAATTTTACTAAATAATTTGGAACCATTTCACATGTGATATAATTCTATAATTCATTACGCTCGCATAGGTGGAGATGTCACGTGATCATTAGCCATCTGTCTGTAATGTGAGCCCATTCATGGCAAAATAATGGTGTGGGTGGCTGTCCAGTGTGCGGTGGTGTGTTCATTTTTACTTCAGAAGAGTAGTAGGTGGCAAATGGCGTGGGACTGATCTGACATGTGTACACCTATGATGTTTGTGTATGCCGAGCTTAATTGGTAAATATTAGCTGCACAAAAATTAAGTTTAGCTCGATGGTGATTTGTGCAAGCTAGATATAAACTACTCCATTCTAGGTTGCCATTATGACACAATTGCTTTGTTATCGGGTTATCAGACTTATACATTCCCAGGGATATGAATAGTAAGTGGTAAGTAGGTAAGGTGAATAGGTAAGTAGACGTTGCAAGATGTGAGACAATCTAATTGGTCGTCCACTTCGTGTAGGCTAGTCGTGGGACCGGGCGGGCATAACTAATTTACGGAAGACGGGAAACACTAATTTACGGAAGGTGTGGGAGAGCGGGAAACTAGCAATTCTAATTTAAGGAAGGTTCGGGCTAGAGTTCGGGTTAGGGTTAGAGTTGGGATAGGGTTAGTGTTAAGTTGCTATTTGATTTGATATACTACGTATTCCCGCAACTACCGTAAATTAGGATTCTTAGTTTCCCGCTTTCCCGCACCTTCCGTAGATTAGAATTTCGATTCCCGTCTTCCGTAAATTAGGGATGCCCGACCGGCCGGTGGTGCGACCCCCATAGGGAAACCCAATGGTAGCTAACACAAGTGCTATATAATGATTCGCAAATCTATTCTAGAATATGAAACTTGTAGAAATGAGAAGGGTGTTTAGGACAAATTTGACAAAATGAATGCGCATGCAACTGCATTCCGAAAAATGTGCCGCCTCTGTGAAACTTTGCATGACCGTGTCTAGGAAAGGATCGAAATAAGAGACACGACTCTTGCTGAAAGATTGCGTAGATTCACTACCACGTACGGAATGAGGTTATCGACCAACGTTTAATTTTAAATCGCATCCTTCACTCCGATATCCTAAAGCAAGGTATCGGTCACGATTGCTCTAACAAACCTTCCACGCATAACACGACATGAATGAAATCAGATGTTAATTGACATAATACCTCCAAAGCAATAACATATTATGTAATTCCCATAGATCGACTCAGGTTTATCTCATTCCAAGAAACCGCTTTAAGAACAGAGAGATGCGTTTTCTAGTGGAATAGGGGGGGCATTAAATTGTATTGAAAGGATGTGCGCGCCAAAGCCACTCTAAATTCTGTAACATTTTGGATTGAAATGCTTCTTATATGCCTGTGGGCCCCAATGTGTGTCCATATTCACCCTTTACCACCGTCCTTCTTTTCGTTGCATATATTGTGCTCTAGAAAGATCCTCTGATCAAAGTGTTAGGAGCTGCTCACTTTAAGGAGCCTTTAACAATCTTCAGATTTTCATTTTTTCTCACAACACGGACTTGCGATGACCTTTGATGTTAAAACAATCGATCAGATCGTTGAGAGATCAAAACTAATCCTTTAACGAA
>JAUELA010068312.1:0-10597 GCA_031471845.1 Boltenia villosa | reverse complement strand
AGGAAGTTGGATAGGAATTTCGGACAGTTGGGGCGCGTTAAGAAATTTGTGACATTTTACAGTGGTTGCTAGTATAGTAGCCAACCCATTTAACAGCCCGCCGTTAAGGACCCGGCTGCTGCTGTAACAAGTATCGCACTGTTTACAAATATCGCGTGATAATTAAATTGATGACACTTCGAAAATATTAAATTTTTTACTTATCAGCGAGAAATTAATTTACTAAATGGACATGAGGGCTGATAACAATTCTATATAATAACTGTATTGTTGTGATGAATATGGAGCACCCAAGCGTAAAGCTTGACGTGTGTCCAAACCCATCATTTTCTGAATAAACTGTATCGAAACAGTAACTGAGTACTTTATATCTGACCAATAACAAGGCGTATACGGAAAAAGTCGTAGGTAGACCCCTACACAGAATTAACTTTTTTATAACTACATGTTCGACTGGTAATTTGAAATATATATCTTGTATGATTGCTTGATCGTCACTTATTCTGAAACGTTATCGGCACCAAGTTCCCTGGCAATTCTTCTGAATAACTATTTCTGATATACCTCCCTATCAGGCAACATTCATGAATTTCTAATCAATCTGAATCATGGCGTTTATGGCATTGAATGGTAATATTTACGCTCGATATATATTGAAAGATATATGTCCAAACACTTTTGAACAGATTTCTAAAAATTACCGCATCGGATCTCATATTATTATTGGAGGGGAGATAATGGGGATCCAAATTTACGAAATGTTGTTTAAAAAAGTCCGTAAAGTTAATCATCTTTAGGTCTTTTTCCGGTCCACATACAATGTATTCACACAATGGAATTGAAATAGATTTAGTTTCATTTAGAAATCGATTTAGTCATAAACTGGTTACAGGTTCTTCCTCTTTCATTTTTATTCTCAGCTTTGACGTGTTTGAAATGTCAATAATGGAAACACATTAAGTAAAGCCGCACGAAATTAGGCATTGCCGATCATTTTATTTATAGTTGTGATTACCTCATATACATATGTATATACGTAGGCCTACGTTTTTATGTAAACAGAATTGGGATCAATTTCCTTCACTATCTGGTCAGCACTCTCGCATGACTTTAGAAGTCAATGAAAAATATATTTCATTACTGCTAAACAAAGTAGGCCTACCCACCTTTTTTGATGGTCTTTCGTGTACTCCTGGTAACAACACACTCTCATATGCTTTTGTTCCTTCAAAAGATGAAACAAGTTTTTGATGCTCACTGTCGAAAAAATGGTAAGACAGATTAGTGACGTAAGTATCTCAATAAGGCTATGACAGTTACCATTAATGACATGCTTTTTTACAGGAGTATTATTCCAAATCTACCACTACTAGGTGTCATTGTAAATGACAAAAAATTATATATATCACCCCAAAGACTCCTGTACTTGTTCCTGCCCGGAACCTCGGTCACATGGAATGAAAATGTAAAACTCTTTAAACGAAACCTACTCATAATCAATTTAATGGAAACATTTTGAATACTGGAAAAACTGCGTCAAGGAGACCGGAAATAATACTTTGCAAAAGCTCAACGCAATACATTCACATGATGAAATGAAATCTTAGTCAATATGTGCATACTATTAAATTTTCTCATTGAAAACAATAAATTCAACTGGATATAATCCCACGCTATTCTACTATTGCTAGGATACCTTCTACAACTGATATGAATGATCATTGAAATGGTTAATAAATAATATAGTTAGTGTTTTAAATTAAGTTATTTTAAAGGTTTTTAAACAGATATAATGATCTGTATATGCTACACAAATAGGAATTGCTATGGCCACTGATGCATTTGTGTGGCCATGACTGATTCGTAAAAATTCTAACTTGAGCTGCATCGGGAGTAAATACTTGACCAAATTAAAAACAACTTGATTTTTAAGGTGATGATACGAATATAAATGACCCATTCTCTTATCATTTGGAATGTTTTGAGCATGTTGATCCGATTAAACTAGAAGGTATTGGGCTTGAATGAACCATTGACTTCCAAATATGGTGACTGGAAAGCAAATGAACGGAAATATTCGTCTCTTCGAGGCATTTTACTGATCAGCAACCTGATTCATTACAACAGGAAATTATCAATCGTGATCGAAAGTACTGCATTGCACTTGAAAGATATGATGAAATAATGAACGGTTCAGTTGAGAACTTGGTATGAAATGTGTAGCTTGAGTTTTTTCGAAAGCGCTGAAAATTGAAATATACGTGGATTTTGGCCATAGCAAAGTTAAGAAGAGAGTTGATAAAATAATTTTAATTTCTTATAGCTACTTTCGAAGAAGCCTATTACGTTTCTCTCTAAATGTATACTCTCATTCATTCAAGGAATTAGAATTACTTATAAAATGGGATTTCTACGGGTCCTTCTTTTAATAATTTGTTTAATTTCGATTTCGAAATTATGCAATGGAACAAACCAGCAATCAATTTGCAGGCAATTCGAGACTATGTTTTCAGACATGGGCTGTTCCCCATCAAACCCGTCGAATAGTCTGACCCTCCAAGGCCCCCCTGGAAAGCTTGGACCACGTGGACACCCTGGTCCTCAGGGGTCCATAGGACCTCCTGGAAATGTTGATTATGAACAAATACAATCGTATATTGATGAGAAACATACCGGAGGTGGGTAAAAATTACTATATTACTATACGCTTTAGTTGCAATTATTGTTATATTTTCCTTTTTTTTCCCAGCACTACTGTCCATCCTCAAGTTAAAACTTGAAGAAGAGATATTCAAATTGAATGAATCGAAGAGAAATGTTTTGGAAGGTAGAAGTTTACTGTTATATTGAAGTACCGCAATTTTCCGTGTATATTACGCATTATTTTCGGTCAAAATCTTAGTCATTTTGGGGGCACTAATGTAGAATTCTTGTTCGCTAAAAGTATATATACTTAAATAGCATTTTTTCATGATAAACGGTCATTTCCATAGCCGCATCCAGAAAGTTATTTTATAAGGGTTCTGCAATTTTTATGACGTCATTTGGTGACGTAATAATTTAATTAATATTGTGATCACAGGGACTTTGAATTTATTCTTACATGATGCTGGTCATATTCTTGTCTGCTAATGGGATGACTGTGGTCGAGACTTTTTTTATGGATTCCTATGTTGGCAGGTCGAAGACAAGCGCCAATAGCTAGTCTAGTGTTTCATTTCCTATTTGATTTCTGGTTTTAGGTTTTAAGATGTTTCTAGCTTTAAGATGTTTAAATCAGTCGCATTGGCTCTTTTTATAATGCAGTACTATTTGAAAATATATTGAAGTCGTTCATTTTTTTCTCGAAAAAATTCAAATAGATCAATATATCATTTTGAGCGCTAACGGGCCATTAAAAATCACCGGGCCCGTAGTTCGACCACCCTGGTCTACTCTATCATAGCTCGCTCACAAGTGAGAATATGGTAGGAAAACATAAGCGTATAACCATTATTTCAAGAAACAAATGTACCTCACTTCTATACTCATTGAAAAATTGAATTGATTTCAGAATACAAGCAAGACAAACAGAAATCAAGCAACAAATCATTGAGTTAACTGAAAAATTAAATCAAACGTCGGGAACTCTGATTGAAGATTCTTCAGCTGAGCTGCAAAACATGTATATAAACATATTGTTTTCTATTAAATTTTTCATAATATTTTTAATCAAAGGGACGTGTAAGGTAGCGTACAATCGCAAATGCTTTGTTGGAATTTTTGAGGATATGAATGCAGCTACAGCAGCAGAAAAATGCCGAACTCGTGGTGGGAATATGGCGAACATCTATAGCTCTGCACACTACAATGCTGTGATGAACTACTTGCCAACAACTCTGCCCGATAGTTCCACCAAAGAGGTATTACTTGGGATGACAAGTAAGCCCGGGGTAAGATACGCATCGTTGACAAATATTGAGAATAAATATATAAAAAATCTTGCTAAAGGCGGATTTTTTGTATTTAGAATTCTAGAGTTGAAGTTTTCTCTCTGATGGATCGCCTGCCCCTTATGTTACGTGGTTACGAGGTTGGCCTTACGATGCGTCCACCCACACTCAAATGGCCCTACGTGTGAATATAGATACAACTTCCTCTTTTAAGGGAATGTGGAACTATGAGCCGACGTATACATTTGATGGCGTTCTTTGTGAAATTTAATTACAAAAATCGTGCCTCTCTGTGAATAAATTTTGTAAAAGAAAGACTGTAAAGTTATATACATTCATCATTGAAAATATTTCCAAAATTAATATTTTCCTCGTATAATTTCCATAATGGTTTGCATGTAACAATGTAGCCTATATGTTGTGGTAAAAGTGATAAATTTGATATTGCCCGAAATATATCAATTTTACCAAAAATTGGAATATGCATCATTGTTCCTCATATAAGGGAATGTGGAACAATGAGCCGACGTATACAGAAAGAAGTGTGGGTTATCCTTGGATTCCCTATGGGGTGGCTACACATTTGATGGCGTTCTTTGTGAAATTTAATTACAAAAATCGTGCCTCTCTGTGAATAAATTTTGTAAAAAAAAACTGTAAAGTTGTATATATTCATCATTGAAAATATTTCAAAAAATTAATATTTTCCTCGTATAATTTCCATAATGGTTTTCATGTAACAATGTATATGCTGTGGTAAAAGTGATCAATTTGACATTGGCCGATTTATATTAAATTTGCCAAAAATTGGATTATGCATCATTATTCTTGATTAGGGTTAGTATTTGGGCTAGACTAATGCTTCGTTTAGCTATCTACTTGGTCAGTTCGCGGAAGTGACGTCATCACACAAGAGAGGGAAGATTTTTCTGCTCTAGATCATTTCCCGTTGAAAAATGAAATTCTGTCAATAATGATTTGTGTTTACGCGTTGATTGCGATGAAAACTGCTTTTACAAGCGGTCTTTTTAAGATTAACCATATAGACACACATTGCAACAAGTAAATGATATATTTATATGTATACATTTATATATGTTTATTCTGCAATGAAGAAATATTAAAAAAGGAACAAAAATAACGACCAATTTCTGAACATGGAATTCAGCTTTTTATCAGAAAGTAATTTTATAACCTTTGAATTATATAATACTTGAGAATCAACTTTACTCTTCTCTTACTCGAGTCTAGTGAGAGTGTCCACATTTATTTGGACGTGGTTTTTGTAAAATTAACGAATGAATGAGGGTAGTAAGGTCAAACTTTTGATTTGTAACTTATAAAGGCCGCCTGTGACTTCAGGAACATATGGGAACGAGCCATTTTTCTATAGGTAGAGTGGGATTGAATCTTCTTTGCCAGAAGTTCTTGTCTCATCACTTTTAGATCTTGCTCTGCCTGGTGTCTCAACTGCAATAATTAAAAACAAAACAAAAAAACACTTGGTTGCTGAGTTGTAATGATTTAAGACAATGACTCGACTTGAGTCGCATTTTTGGCGTGACTAAACTCGAGTCTTGACGCGTTAGAGACTTGACTCGAGTCTCTGCTCTTAAAGACTTGACTTGACTCGAGACTTGAAACAAAATGACTCGAGTTCTCGGAGACTTGAGTCTCACATTAAAGAGATCAAATTGATTACATTTTCTCGATCAGTCTTAGGTCCATGACTCGGACTCGGACATCAATAGAAATAAGTGGGGCAAGTACAGCCTTGGTAAAGGACTAGTGCGGGAAGAGCGTTGTTGTCGCATGGGTTGTCCCACCATTGTTTTCTCGAAAAATCTGCCATTGTCAGACCTGACGATGTCACGTTTAAATCGAGTATTAGGCAAGGCCTTTAACTGACAGAGTTGTATTTTCCTAGTTCTGCGTGTATTACTGTGGTAAATGAGTAGCATTTTTGTGAGCACTGAAAACGATTTTGAAATTTTGGAAAAAATGTATATTGATTTTGTAAAATATGTTATTGTGGGCACTTTTGTGTTTTCATATAGCCTAAACATTTATTCTGAAATGTTTGACATCTGCTTTTGACATTCCTACTGCGGAACGGTAAAAATAGGCCTTACCTTCTCGGTATGCGTCGGGGGCAAGTTGTCACGAATGTAGTACCGTGTTCAGATTTTGAAACTATGTTCATATTCCAATAAACTCAAATTTCTTTGCATCTTGTTCTTTATTTTTAGGTAATGACGACTTGCCCCAGCCGCCAAGACAACATACCCCATGCCTGGGGCATATTGTCACACTTGTCTCCCCACTCTCCCCTACGTCATTCGCAAACTTGTGTTGATGAAACATTAGTTATCAGTGAAACAGCAGTTATCTAAAGAAAAACCTACCCTGATCTCTCCTGTTAATTTCACTTTGGCGTCATTTAATTTTCTTTTCAAATCGTCCATAGAATGTTGCAGTCTTGTAACTTGAATCTTTGTGTTTGTCTGAAAAAGAATATCCGGTTATTTGAATTATATAGTTTCAATTATATACCCGTAGGATCACTAATGGCAGGTTAGGGGTTACTCATTTGGCAAGTAATCAATGCTTTCCGAGGGCCAGGGTGAAATCTTGGTATCACTAGCTCAAAGGCTCCTTCTCACACTTTCAGTGCACGCTTCACAATATTAATTTAGTCAAATTTACCCTTGTGTTACTTGTAGGCGACATGGCTGCATAATGCAGCTGATGAGCATACTGTACTTACAGAAAGCCACAGTCGGCCTACCCACCTTTTTAGATGGTCTTTCGTGCACTCCTGGTAACAACACACTCTCAAATGCTTTTGGTCCTTCAAAAGATGACACAAGTTTTTGATGAGCACTGTAGAAAAAATGGTAAGACATATTAGTGACGTAAGTATCTCAATAAGGTTATGACAGTTAACAGACAATGCCATACTTTTTTAGAGGAGTAGGCTACTATTCCACATTGACCATTATTACGTGTCATTGTAAAAGACAAAAAATAATATATATCACCCTAAGACATATTGCAACATTACTTCCATTAACTTTTTCCAATTTTACTGAATTAAAATCACCTGTTTTGTACTCTATTTGGAGAAATCATCAATGTATTACAAGTATCTTTTTTAACAAGATGTTTTTACATCCATTTTCTCACCAATATCACCAGATGTCCAATTAGATACTTTGGACTTTGCTAGTTCACTTAATTTCACTTTCATGAAGTATACGCAATGGCTATAATGTTATGTGATACTTGCCATCTATATAATAATCAAAAAGTAATATTATGCGTGCAAAATTGTGTTTTTGTCTTGAAACAACGGATGCATCCTAGGATAATGAATGAACAAAGAAACTCGGTTCCAGGCTCCCTCTGAGGTGATATCTTATAATTTTATCCAAAATTATTTACAGGAATGATTAATAATTAAGTGAGTAATACTTGAAAAAGCAAAATAATTACTTATCCAACTGAGCTTGAAGCCTGTTGCAAATGTCATTCAATGGCGCTGTCTTCTTCTTTTCTTCAAAATACCGTCGTTTCCAAACATCGCGAACTGAGAACAGGAATAATATCTCGTAGTAGTAATACTAGATCTTTTAATCAGTTCAACATATATTACACACATTGAAAAATATATTTAAGCTAAAAAGGAAACCTATTCCCCTGCTTCCTCATTATTCATTATGCTATGTGCAATAAACTTACTTTGTTAACATTAAAATTAATTAAAAATCAACTCCACACAAGTCACTATCTTACACTGGTTTATGTATTCACTATGTAGCTCATAATATTTGTTTTTACTGTATTTATATCTTTAAATATGTCTATCAACTCACTTTAGGATTCTATTTCTTCAGAACAGTAGCATGCCTACAACAGCAGTGCTTCCCTTTATTTATTTTTACTGAATACCACCCTCTGTTGTTGGATAACTAAGCTTATTCAGCAAAATTAGCATATTTCAATACAAGAGAAAAATATTCAACTCAAAATCCTGTAGAGTACCTCAAGTCCTCAACCCATCGCATTGAGAGGTGCTCATTTTGAACAGTCAAGATTTAAGTCCATTGTTGTCACGGCATTGCATCTTGCAATGTTATACATCATTCAGTTGGTTTTAGTGTCATGATTATTTTTTTATACTGACCGATGTTTTCAAAAATTTGTATTTTAAAATGACAAAAAAAAAAATCTATCTATCTTCATAACAAGGACATATTATCTCCATGATTCAATTCTTTTATATACATTTCAGGTATTAATATAATACGAGATAACACAAAGTAAACAAACTCTCCCCAAACTCAGAGACAAAACGAAGCAATGCAAATAACAGTCTTTCTCTCTGCAAATTGCTTCTAGCCGAGTGGTATTCCATGATGGACAAGACTAAAATGCCTCTTTTTATCACTGATAGTGTGATATCTGTAATAGCAATTAGGTACTGAACATCTTTCTCCTGGAGACCTTTCTCTTACTGGAGTCTTGATTTGGAATTTTTTGATGGCTGGCAAAACTGAAAATATATGTTTGACACTATTCATATGAACTAGATTCCATTTGAAAAACTGCCTGACTTTGTCTAGTGCAAATCCACTCTTTGTGCTGCAAATTTTATAAAAACACTGTGCTCTAATGCTAAACAATAATAAAATTACTGAAAACTAATATCTTATGAAGAAACTATTCATTTCCTTAACATTTAAAGTACTCTTTAACTCTCTCTTTTCTGTCTCATGAACATCTCAAATGATAATTGTGGACAATGCTGAACTTATCAGAATAAATATTAAATACTGTGCATTCGCAAAGTCCATAAAAATCTTACTTAATTCATCATGATTAATATTTATAACCATATCAAGGGGTAGTTTAGTAACATGAAGCTGAAAAAATACATTCCACTACACAAAAAAGACAATTAAATTATTGCTGGACAATTCTTCAGAACACGAGTGTCAAAACTTTTTATCTAATCACCTGAATTTCGCTTTTGATTGATCTGCAACGCTGTATTCCTCGCTTTCTTCATCAGATCTTGACGTTTCCTCTCCGATGCTCGGCGGTTTTCTCGAGCTTGCTGCAACTCCTGCCACAGTTTCACTTCTGAAATGTTTCAAGATGAAATTTTGAGACCTGGTACTTACTTAGAAAAAGTTTCCCAATAAAAAAAAGAGTCATGGTTTGGAATGTGCTTTCTATTTTAACCACTAATATCATGTAGAAAATGGTTTTAACTTTTTTGTCTCCACAGGGTCAATGCATTGCAAGATACAATTCAGAATAAGAGAATCCATGATAAGGATCAAAATGCAAAATTTGAACTGTAATAAATATTATGCATTGGACTTCTATAGTTTTATATTACTAGATTGGCAAAATTTTTGTCCAAAATTCTTGAATAACTTATACTCAACAATCGTTTCTCACTTTGCGATGTTGAAGGGCGATTTTTTTCTTCACTGCTATCAATCCTTTGGGGGTTGTTTGAACTCTTCCGGACACGAGATCTCGTGATGGGAACAGGGGACCGAAGTTTTCTGTTTCTAGATTGATCCACACTTTCACGGGAACGAGGAAACTCAGGAATCCTGATGGGCGACTGGTCACTTTTTCTTGCTTTTTGCTGAAATTAGAAACAAAATTTCAATTCCTAAATATAATCATAGATTCACTGAGCTATGTAATATCAGGTTTAAGTAATTGAGAAGATCAAGCTTTGGGCATTTTGAATGACGATCTACGGATTTTCATTATATATGAGGTTTTGTATAGATATTTATTTTAGCAATTATAATTTGATCTATTGCAGAAGATCTTACTGTGAAGATAATATTGCAAAATCAAGAGTGTCTCAGTCAAGTCTATTAGATAATGTCTTTTCTACCATGAAAATATTAGCTAACATATTCATATCAAGTCTACATTAGTACACAAATGCTGAACACCAATGACTAAGTTATGTTAATGCATATTAGTGTGATAAAATACACTCTAAGAATAACCATAGCAGAAGATAGAATGCAGCAAATGGCAGAAACGTGAAAAAATGAAAGGTGCAAAACATTATAGGATTATTGTTCTTTATTTGTTTACCATGCTAGAACAGGTCCTGTTTTTTTTATAATATGCCTCAATTATTGCATTACTAGAGAATAGTCTCATATAATGTGCCCTTGGCTGAGGTCAGATTGTGAAAAAGTACAGCTTGACTAAGGCTGACTGCAGTGTTCCCAACTTTTTTTATTAAAGCATTTCAAAAACTGACTGTCCTAAATCTGAATATATTCTGATATTGTATCGGTAAGGGTTACATTTGAAGATGAGTTAGGGTTAGTGTAGGGATATGTATTAAATAATAATTTTTTGTATTTTATTCTCTCTTTCTTTGGACGGGGGAACACTGCAGTAAAAGTCAGGCCGGTCAGGCAGTCTAAATCTATAAATACCAACAAAAATTAATTCTTGTTAACAAAGATTAATTAAAATTACAGATATTAATTTGAGCAATACAACAATATACACAATGCATTGTTTAAATGAGCTAAGATGCAATGAAATAAAGGAATTCTTTAGTATTAGCAGCACCTGATTACAAAATGAAATACACATCACAACACAGGACA
>JAUELA010068201.1:0-10598 GCA_031471845.1 Boltenia villosa | reverse complement strand
ATGACCGGCTCGTCCGCGGGGGTCGATGCCGTCTGTTTCCATGGTAACGCGGACAATAAATGTACTTTTTCGTCCGATGAGGTGCTCGACTTGTCGCCCTCGGAATTCCCCCTTCTGCGGTGACGTTTCGGGCTCTGGTTATAACGATGGTGATGGTGGTGGCTATGGTGGTGCTTCCCACGGGGGGAACCCTCATCAGCTACTGGGGTGATTTTTCTCGTGAAGACAGGAGATTGCTGATATCTGAATGAAAAATATAGAGTTTTATTTTGGTGGTGATATGTGGTGGTGGTGGTTACAGCCTATGTATTGTATATTGGGAAATGACTTCTCCATAAGGATTGTGTTTGTTAAAATATAGATATATTATGGTGGTGAGTTGAAGCCAATGTATTGTATATTGGGAAACAACTTTACAAAGAGATTATATTCATAAAAATAGGAGTGTCAGTAAATTTGGTATTCAGGCAGGTAAGCTTGAAAGTAATAAAAGAATTCATCTAAAAGGGTTTAGAACATTCTACGTTATGAAGAAGAGATCGATTGCTAGCTGAAATTTTGGTTTGCGCTAGATACACACCAAGTTATTTATTCCAAATTGCAGATAATAGCGGGTTTAGTTAATTATCATCAGGTTCACAAAGTCAACCATTTTGCTGTTTTTTGAATCTTCATATTTATTCCAAATTGTTTGATTATTCTTGATTTAGATGAATTTTTCAGGTAAAATTCAACTATTTTTGACAGATCTTTGCTCTCTTCATAAAGTTGAATGAGATGAAGGATCTTATTGATTCAGGTGAGACAGTATATCCTATTTAAGTTCATCATAAAGGCTGCACTGAGTCTACTATTACGGCTGGTTAGAGTCTAGTTAGTGAAAAACTAGTCAATTCTTACCTGTGAGGAGTCTTCTGCTGCAAGACTTGCAATTGCATTGCGCAATCCCATCTCTTTTGATAAGAGGGCTCGAAGCCAAAAATGCTTCGACTGTGTTTCAAATTGGTGGCGACCTGTGGTGTTGCCATGGTGATCTGTAATGTAAACAAACTGTTTATGATAAACGTAAACAATGAAATATAAACAAAAACAAATGAATGATTCTCACCTCTTTTATAGCTTGTTTCTTTTTCTTGATTCTTCTTTTGAAATTCAGAAATATTATTCAACGTTACTTTACGTTATACACGGCAACGTTATACGCTACGGTGTTCAAAGTTTTTAATATACTCTAAAATATCAATGTATATTTTAAATATTATTATAAAAAAGGGTACATTTCACAAAATACATTTAAGCACTCTCTAAGCACAGGGCACAATAGAGGAATTTTGGGAGGCCTGTCATTTTGACAGGCTTGGCCAGTCAACGCCTGTCAAAACTGTTGTTTGGCCTGTCAAATTATTTGCATTAAAACACTGCATAAATTATTTTTTTTTGCTAGTAAAATAACACAACGGTAGAAAACGGTAGAGTTATTTTGTGTCCTGTTTAATTTCGCATTGAAATCAAATATTCCTGCCATTTTATAGCAGGTCATTTTGACGACTGTCAAAGCCTTCAAATTGCCAGTCATTTGACCGATGATTGGCCGTTATTTTGTGCCCGTCTAAGCATAGCATATAGAATACAACCCACAGAAACTACTAGACGATTCGTATTGAATAGTAATAGCATCCGTCACAACTAATGTGGAGTCTACCTCAGGTTTTTAATTTTCACAATTTTAATTTTAAAACTGATTATTTACTCAAGGTATTTTTAGAAGAGATTTCACTGCTCATGTGACACGATAAAACAAATGACGCTAGTGTCACGAGTTCGTTGTTTAAACAAATGTTGCCGCCGTTGTCGGTAGAAAATATTACATCATTCAAACAACACAAGGCAAGCGACTGTTACAAGAAATTAATAAATAACTGGTTCAAAAATCTCTTAATTAATCTGCTTTTTTACGGAGGGAAGTGACAATCGAAGATGAATTTAAATTATATATTTAATGCCGCACGGTTGAATTCAATATCTTCCAACCTGATTCTTGTAATATTTACAAATTTTATTCATGTTAAATTTTGGAGTTTTAGTTTTAAATCAGCTCAACCAAGCCTTTGCAATAATCAAAAATAGAATTGACAAAAAAAAATAAAAGTATATCTTGTGTATTTCATGCTTCACACACTTCCATATGTAGGGCATGTGATAATTATTATCAATTTTTTCATATTAGATTTTGGAGCGCCAGTTTTGAATGACAGTATGGTCTCTCTCTCTCTCTTTCTCTCTTATATAGAATGGAAATAAAAGAGGGCTCTTCAATTGTGGAGGTCCAAATTGTGTATCTCGCGTATTTCACGTTCTACAATTTGAGTTATTTAACTTGTTGCTACTCATACCCAAAGACAAATAACAAACGGAAAGATCTGAAGGACCACATTATAAGTATCGGTCAACCACACACTTGAAATAATAAAACAAAAGTATATTGGAAAAAGATGAAATGAACAAAACAAGATACTCAAGAGTGAGACTGTACGCACTTGGTTAACAAAACAATTATGTTACATGCGTCAGAACCGACACTGTATATCAGAATTGTGTTTTTACAAGATTGCCAGCGCTTACAGACCCACAACAAGAGCGAGGAGGAATACACTGCTATCATATAACTCTCGCAACAATGTTAAAAAAGGCTGAAAATTTGACTCAAAGATGTTTCGCAAATACACCGACAGTTAAGTAAAAAGATGTTTTTTGTTGTTGAATTACTAGGTCGAATATGACTGCTAAATTGAGTGCAAAATAAAATTGGCCAAGGTTGGGTGAATAATTCTTGCAGGGGATGAATTTAATATTAATTTTGAAATATCTTCAAACTTTTTGGTGATATTTACTACTGCCACAAGCTATTTTGATACCAATTATCTTCCTTAACATATACTGTGCATTGAATCCACAGCTATATATGGACAAAGGAAAGATTGGAATTTTTTTGAATGCAGCAAAAACTGGAGTAAATATGGACAAACATCCGTGATAAAAAACCTTGATAAAAAGGAAAGATGGATAAGATTGAGATGCAAAATTTAAGCGAGAGATTACGTGCAAGACAAACCCAGTGACGCTCACGTCAACAATCGCACAGAAAATATTTTAAAATTCTCTTATCTATAAATTATTTACGAACGATCAACGTTGCATTAAACAGCCTGTTCAGCATTTTCAATTATTTATCGACCAACATCAGACAACGAGCGGCAACGTTTCTGATATCTAAACATTCCTCGGCTGATACAGAAATCGTAGAAAGGAAACGCAAACATTGTCTGGCAGGTGACTTATCGTCCTCTTCTGCTAAGCTACAAATCCACTGCAAATTAAGCAACAGCTGCAATGCGAATGTCCCGGTTCATACAATGCACGGTTGTATTTTGGAATAAATTTTGAAGGCCGAAAATTATAAGTATTTTAAGTGGCAAAACATTCAAACAAGAATTAAACATCCAATGATACAAAACATGATTATCTACATATATTTTTGACATGGCATACGGAGTACGGACATTTGGAATTATTATATCTGGATGGATTTCAAATATTGTTGCAGAACTTTACACCCTATCATCACCCACAAATCATTATTTAAGATGCTTAAAAGTCATCCACAGGAAACACTGAACATATTTGTTACAAATTCCATTCCGTCCGTCTTTTATCAAGCAAAGCAACATAAGCACCTGCCATTTATGGAGCTAGACACACGAGTACATTATCAATAAGTTGGAATTCCATGTATTTGATGATAAAAAAATTAAACTTGCCATGAAACTGAAATTTTAATAAACTGTAAAATATTTTGCACTTTTATTCAGTTTTAATGGCATTCCATATTTTTCTCAATTTACTAGCCGATGCTCTCAAAATTTGGGGAATAAAAATTAAATTTTATGAATTTAATATGATATTTTTTATACTACAAGAATTGGCCTGCATAAATATGCTATTGAGGCACACGATTGTGCACATAGCATGGCATGTAAAGCATTGATTTAGCATCTAAACATTTCACAAATAGTTAGATTTAAACTCGCTTTTTGCAGTATAAGCCACTTTATTGCATAAATTATTTTAGAGATGGTTGTAATAGAATTGCATGTTACATGGACATTTTCGATTTTAATGGTATTCCATATTTTTCTCAATATACAAGCTGATGCTCTTTAAAATAATTTGATAAAATATTATTTTCTATAAAACAAATCAAATTAGCTGGCAACAACTCTACTTTTATATAAACTCACTCTCAAAAACATTTAAAAGATCTTTAGAAAGAAACGCCGAACATTGCCAGCACAAGATATATATTACAATACATACATCCACTCGTTCTGCCCATACCTGTAATATAATACTTCTTTCTTAAGCCTTTACAGCTCAAGCTACTAGAAGCAACTGACGGTTGGCACGGTGTCTCTCTTATTTATACCTCACGAGTTGTTATTCTGAAACTCTTCTATATAATTACAGAATCTTACATCAATTTGTCTTAGTCAGGTTTCATAACACTTCTCTCCTATTTCAATTCTCTCCTTTTGCCCATGTAAAGATAGTGCTCCCATTAATTTTATATTAAAAATGTTCCCTTCAATTTTATAAGTGTCTGAGTGCTAGTGCTAGAGAGTAATTTGCAAGGCATTGTTATAGCATTCCATTTTAATTCGGCAGGACATAATTCTACATTAGCCACGTTCATCGTCATCGATAAATTAACCAAGGAAGACAATTACAGGAAAAACAAAGAGAATTTCTGGAACTGAATAAAATGGAACCAGCTGGGCTAAACTTGAAAGATAATCATTATAATGCTAGACATTAGCTTCCGTTTTACAACTTTTGCCACTGCGCATTTCAATGAACGCTGGACAGATAATAATCATTTTTTACATATATATAGCCACACTCACGAACGTTATCCATATACCTAGAATATTATATACTATACTATACATACAATACATTATATTATATATTCAGTCATAGGCTTCCGATATTATTAATTTGTTTTCCTCTACAGTTGTTTGGTATCGCTCTGTCTGAAGAAGCTAGATGTTATGATCTAGCGAAAGCTTATGAAATAAAACTCTCTTAGCTGTGTACAAACAAGACCATGTGTTATATCATTGTTATATAAGCTATATACTTTCTATCTCATATTCTACTATTAATACTACTATTTAATATTTTAAATACTCAAATTTGCTATGGAATATTATACTCGAAAGACTGACTTTCCAATGTTTTTATATATTGAATAAAAAAAAAATTGTGTGGGGCATTTGTAGAGAATACTTTAAAGAAAATTGTTATCAAAACAGGATTTAGGTAAAGAACTGTGACAAAAGGTTGCAAATATCAACTTTCACAACATCAAAATATTGTTAACATGTCACAAAATTTGTGAACTATGCATGATTTATGGGAAAATGGTGATTCTTTACATGTGAAACAAACATGGACATGGAGATAAGGACACAAGACAATAGATTTTTTTTTGTATATTTTTAGAACTTTTGTTCAAAGTCTAGAAATAGAGACCAATTAACAAGTTGGGCATGTGCAACATGGAAATAAAGACACGAGACAATAGGTGATATTTTTATTATAAAAAAATGTTGCTCAAAGTCTAGCAATGGGGACCAATTTACAATGCAGGTTGAAAAAAATGAGTCTTCAATGTGTCTACAAATAAAATCACTTTCAGAACATTGGGAGAGCATCTACATTATTATCCTAACCTTGGCTTGATGTTGCACACATTTAAGCCATAAATATTGTTGCATTGTAATGTTGCAGCAAATTTTGCCTATTTAGCATTATTTTTACAACATTCACATCATAAAATATGTTTTAATTTAACCACAGTGGTTATTAAAGCATAACATAGCACTTTTACTGTTTTATTACTTTAAATAACTTCATATAAATTTGCTTGCAATGCACTAAGGGCTAATAATGTGCCTCAACTCAGCTTGTGTGATGCATTGAAAATAACGGAAAATAAATGTAACATATTTCAACTCTTTATGACACTAAAGCCTGCTTTCAAAATGCACGATAGCATAAGTATGCCTTTAAAGCAGTGCTTCCCAACCTTTTTCAGTTCGCGACCCACTTTTATTGCCATTTTTTTGTGCGACCCCAATGAGATATTAATATATGAGAAAAGAAACAATGTATACGCATGCAATTTCCTATTAATGCGAAACTTGAGCTTGTATATTGCATATTGAATATTTGTTACATTGTTGCATAATGATAATAAATATGCCATTGAGAGTTGCCCTTGTGGTTGTGGTCAAAACTCTAAATGCAAGTGAAATTAACACATTGGAAACTTGACATAATCTGGAGAATCTCAATGACACTTGTCCACCAACAGAAACGCTCTTGCTCTTGTCAAAGCAGGCCTAGCGGTCCAAACACAGTTAAAATTGACACAATTAGCAACTTGATAATAGAAACCACAAGAAAATAACAAAGTAAAAAAAAATATTGCAGTCCTAAGGTCATGTATTCAAACTTCAAAGGATTATCGGTTCACAGACAAAATGCTCTGGCCCAAAAAAATTGAGAACCACTGGTATACAACATACAGAAAGTCAGGAGACAAAAACTTCAACTATCGCTAAATTTTGAAAATACTGCAGTCCTAAGGCAATGTGTACACAGGATTATCGGTAGTGGACTGTAATTACAATAAATATTGACATTTTTACTTGACACATCTTACAGAATTTGTTTTGAGTATAGGAAGAAACGACTTAATCCTCTTATTAGATGCTTATGATGGATAAGCCATCATTATTTCCTCTCCTGCATAATAAGCCCTCTCATTATCATGTAAGAGTGTCAAAAACAGAGACTTAGATAGAGAGTTGACGTCATCTTCGTAGATCTGTCAAGTGCAGCAGCTTGGTTGATTTGAAATATGCTGAGGTTTTCGTTTCCCTACTCTTCTATTAAAGATATTATTTTATGCATTTTTTATATTTTAATCTTGCAAATAAATCAGTGATTGCTATTGCTAGGGATGGGACAGAACGAGTTCGAGTACTCGGACTCGTACGAGTCTTGGGATTTTTCAAAGACCCGGACTCGATCGAGTCCTGTCAAAGACTCGCCTTTCTCAAAACTATTATTGAGGCCTAATGATTCTCGGTGCTATCCCAGAGCATTGCTTTGTTACAAAAGATTGCACAGGTTACACAAAGGATTACGCAAATGACAAATGATTGCGCACCTGACAAGTAGTTGGAGGCTTTAACATCCCGAATACAAAAACAGTTACAATCAAATCAAGTGGAAAAAGCTAAATTAGCAACAGTTTCATAGTTTAACGAATATCATTCCGTTTTGTGATGAACACCTTTACCCAGCGGAATTTAATAAACTAGAAAAAAATTCTGCGAAGGCAGACGCCCGTTGTCAGTTAATTGGATATGACACTCCTTTTTCTGATTATGATACCGCACAGCAGAATATCGCTTTGGGACCAGGACACAAAAAAGTGACTTAGTAGTGTATAGTGCTCTATGAAAAAGTACTCAAAACAACACTTTTTAAGGATTCGGGAATCTGATGACGTCATTGATAAAGGGAATCTGATGACGTCATTGATGAGCACTCGGGGCTCGGCGAGTCTTTTTTTCAGGACTTGTTACTCGATCGAGTCCAAATTTTTCGGACTCGTCCCATCCCTAGTGATTGCCCTAGCATTGATATATAGATGAATAGAATTTTTATGCTACGGTGTTCATTTGCCTACTCTTGTAGTGAACATATTATTTTATATTTTTTTCACGTTCCTATCTTGCAAATAATTATGTGATTGCATTGATAGATAGATAGACAGACAGAATTTTTATTTTTCATAATTTTGAAATGCAAAATTTGGAAAACAGTGTTGGAAAATATGGCAAGGCACTGAAACCAACTGAATGATTTATAACCTTGCAAGATGCAAAGTAATAACAACCATGACTATTAATTACAACTGTGAAATATGAAAATAGGGAGAATTTTTATATATCAGGTAAGAAGTATGTGTGTTACAAGCAGGGGCGGACACTGGAGGTAGCAAGGGGTAGCGGTTGGTAACCCAAAAAAATTGGACTTGTTTTAAACGTTACACAGAATGTTGCCTTAAGCACGTTGAGAGAATCGCTAAATTGTGTATAAACAGCGAACACTCGCATTTCAGGCACTGACTAATTGCCTGAACTGCATGCGGGTTTATTGCTTTGTGAACTGAGCATTCCACTGTTGCACAAAATGACCGTGGCCGAATCACTTTAGCTTTCACTCATTGTGGTAAAGACAATGAAACATTTACTAAATAAAAGCAAAAAGTAATTCGATCTGTTGACCTATTGTTGTGTTGCAAATGACGCACTGTTCGGATTGTGTGCACAAATTTCACATGACGTCATTTCGCTACCCCAATATTTTACAGAGTGTCCGCCTCTGGTTAGAAGAGTAGGCAATTAAAACCCCTTGCAGGGAAGAAAATAAATCCCACTCACACATTTGAGGGGGGGACTGAAATGTTGTTAATAAAACTATTCAGCTTGTGTCAAGCCATATTTTTCTTTACTGATCAATGTTTCCAAATTCGAATTTATATTCATGAGAAATAAAAATCCTATATATCAATTGAAAGAAAAATCACCTAAAACTTCAGCTTAAATATGATTTTCATTCTTGAAAAAAAATAAAGGGAACAAAATAGAGCAAGGGGAACACTAAAAAATTTTCACACTTTTTACAAATGGGAACACTGGTCCCAAAACGTCAAAACAAGTGCGGACGTGCATTTTGCACCACACTTGAGAGAGGAGAGAGGATTGAGGTAAAAAACTGGAAGTATAATCATGGGATAATCTATGTCTTGCCAAACACATTGCAGCGGTTATATTCTTACATCAAAACCAGATAAAATAACAGATGAACAATGAGCTACATGACCAACTCCATAAAAAGTCACGTTATGTTTTTTTGTACTTTACAGCCTTATATGAACAACATTGACACGAAGGAATAATTTGCTCTAAAATATTGTTGCCACTTCACTGTGTAGTCTACCTCTACTACAAGAACTTTATGTTTTTTTTCTATCTATTTTCACATTTGTAATAAATAGTCATGGTTGTCACTACATTGCAATTTTGCAATGTTATAAACCATTCAATTGGTTTTAGTGTCATGTCATATTTTTCTACAATGATTTTCTATACACTGTTTTCAAAATTTTGTTTTTTAAAATGACAATTAAAAATTCTTTCTATCTTGAACAGGGGTGGGCAAACTTTTTTTTCGCTGGCCACATGGAGCATTTGTAAATCTCTCGCAGGCTGTATTCAACAAGAACTAAATTTACTAAATGTTATTTCCACACAAAAACACAATTATTATTCATGCAAATGTATTATTTGTTCCACAACGAAAGACGCCTCGAATATAAGTCGAATATAAATCTCTTTTTAGTCTCGTTAAACACGTTGGAGTATGGACCACCCAAATTGACATAATTTGAACGTGACTTTACAAGTAGTTCAGCATGCATGTCGTGCCCGTTTGTGGATTTTACGCACGTCAAAAAATTAACCAATAAACCACTACGTCATAGAAAATTATAGGTTTCAGATTATGATAGAGATTGGCACTCAGATACCGTTTCACGAATCTTAGCTTTAGCACAAATGTGGTTCAATTACTGGGATTTCAAATTGTTGAATATCAAGCTTTTTAGAGTTGTGAAATGTTATGCAGCAAACCGTTTATCCTTTCTCTATGCTTCCTTCTAGTTGTGGATCCATATGGATGCTCGAACAAGTATTACAAAATTTGATATAATATAAGACGTAGTCTTGTTCGTACACAGTTAAAGTTTTAACCAATAAACCGCTATGATGTCTCGAAGTTGTAGATAATAATCATTTGCGTGCTCTGCCTTATTCCGTACCATCTCTACTAAACATTGACGCAAACTAATAGTCAAAAAATAAATGTGACTTCAGGTCGTACGAAAATGATTCATGAGTGAGGTCAATCAGTATTTTATATTTATTTTATTTTAATCAATTTCACCATATACTTATAAAATTGTCTAAAAATGTTTGAAGAAAGAGGGAAATCTCGCTAGACTATTTTTATGTCCTGGAAGGAACTAATAATCTGTTCTTATTGTGTTGCATAAAATAAATAGATAGATAGAATTTTTATTTTTCATCAATTTAAAATACAAAATTCGGAAAACAGCGGTCAGTATGGAAAAATATTGCATGACACTAAAACCAATGGTTTGTAACATTGCAAGATGCAAGGTATTGACAACCATGACTATTAATTACAAAAAAAATATGGAAAAAAATATATTTAGATAAGGTAAGAAGTGTGATAAAACCCCGCGTTGAGGAGAAATGAACTCACACTCACAATTTCGGTTAAGTTTTAAATTTAAGTTCTTTTCCTCACATAATGAACTTTTTTCAAAACTGCATCAGCTGATTTCATATTTATTCAAGTAAATCTGATTCCAAGTA
>JAUELA010068091.1:0-10599 GCA_031471845.1 Boltenia villosa | reverse complement strand
TGATTGTGTCATAGTGACATCATACAAAATTGATCAATCGTTAACAAGATTTATGACTTTATTAATTATACACGTGTGGCTGGTTATTAGTAACCAGTCAGTTTTATGTGTCGGTGAATGGCGTTTGCGTGGAAATTGTCCTTTGAAGAAGTCCTTTTTCATAAAATGATTGTTAGAAACGGAGATCCCAACCACCAATTTGCATTGCACATTCCAAGTAAAAATTCTCAAAATCACCAAAAATTTTATCAGAGCAGTCTGTTTCATGCGTCCCTTGTATTCTGTACTATCTCTCATATGCACCGACTCTTACTGCTGCTGAAGAAATGATGTCAGGAATGATGAACTCTTTTCAGTCTTTCTGTAATAATTTTAGTTGCCGGTATCTAATAGTCTGCATTGAGTAATGTTATTGGTCTAAGTCAGGGGTCGGCAACATTTACTATAAAAAGGGCCATTTTTTGCTCCTTTCGCCAAATAAAATAGATCTGGAGCCGCGAAACCTATTTGGACCTTAAAACGAAGATAACACAGCACAGGCAATATTATCTATCCAGGCAATATTATATTCTCTATTTTCCATCCACATTTTCCTCTTTTTGGATTTTTCCATCATTAGCTTACCAGGGTCAGAATTTCAAAATTTGCTACCTGCAGGCGGTAGGATGATGTGTCCGATTGTGCCTTAATTGGTGACAGACATAGAAAGTTGTCGAATCTTTCGAGTCAGTCATGACGTCACAAAAGGATATCACATATAGACAGGGTTACCATCTACCTAGAGCTAAAAATAAGCACGGGCATAAAAAATATTGCGCCGGAGGCGCGAAAAATTTGTTGGGGTACTGAACAACGGCAGAAACGCAGAAAAAAATTAAAAAAGGAATCATACACAATTATCATCCGCACTACAATTTTTTTATCTGCACAAATTTGTAACGTATTAATTATTAAATAACGAAAACGCATTTTTAAATATTAGCTTTACTGAGTCAAAGCAAAGGTCGACTCATTTATATTTATCGCTACCAACAATATGCCTCAGCAGTCTCGGGTCTTTGGAAATCAGGTTGTGCATTTCAGAGCAACTGAAGTCTAAATTCACTTGTAACAGAGCTTTGACCAATTGTTCGTTTAGACGTTTTTTTTCATTGGTCCATTGCGCTGCGTAATAATAAACATCGTAGCGAGGCGTGTATACTGTACACGTGCAACGGAGTGATTAAAAAGCGTAACTTAGTTAGCATTCGGCGAACAAATGAGAGCGAGCCACTTTCTCGTTTCCACGGAAGCTTTGTACGCACAACGCAAACAAGTCATTCATGTTTCTAAGACAAAATAAGCACGCAACTTAAAAATAAGCACTTTTCTTAGAAATAAGCACATCGTTATTTCATAATACATGGGTTTGGAAAATAAGTACAAATCTTAGAAATAAGCACGAAATGGTAACCCTGCATATAGAACATTTGCTATTACTACAAAATGCGACTGATGCGTTGTGACGCATATATTAGTTGACGAAATATAAAAAACCTTTTTTATTTCAATGTGACAGTATCACCTTGATCTCTAAAATAAGAGGTGCTAAAACAAAATAGCCTATTTCAATATAGCCTATATATATATATTTGAGGCTACTGCAGGGAGCCACTTCAGAGGTGCTGAAGAGCCGCAGGTTGCCGACCCCTGCCCTAACTCTTACCCTAAAGCCTAACTCTAACCCTAAGTTTGAAAAAAAAATATTAGAAAAAAAAGTTGGCTAAATGTCCGTTGGGTAAATGTCCGTTGGCCAAATGTCCGTTGGCTAAACGTCCATTGGCTAAATGTCCGTTGGCTAAATGTCCAGATACCCCATTAATTATGTCAACAATTTTTAGGCAATTTTTTACTCCCATCACTATTGTCATCAGATACACAAAACCTCAGTCGCATGTCAAGCCTTGTGATCTTTCCCGCTTTTGCGGTTGTTGCTTTGTTGTTCTCAGTTTTCCATAGCTTACCGGCACTCTTTCAATTATTAGTGAAATGAGGCCGTTTAATGTACTGAATAAACCTTATTATCATTGAAAACCGACGTTGTTTCACTTCAATGTCTTTATTTTCTTAAACGGTATTCGGACATTTAGCCAATGGACATTTAGCCAACGGACATTTAGCTAATATTTGCAGGGGTACGTTTAGCCAACATTTACAAAATTATATGTTACGGTTGGAGAGGGAAATTAGGCTCTAGGTTAAGAGTTAGGGTAAGGGTTATAGTTCGGGTCAGGGTTAGTGACACACAGAGAAAAAATGTTAGATATAATTTTTCGAATGTTGGCTAAATGCCCCTGCAAATATTGGCCAAATGTCCGCTGGCTAAATATCCAGCTGTTCATAAAAAGATCAGATGTGGTTTCTATAATAAAGGTATAAATAAAATGCCACGTTCTAGCCTTTATTAACGAAAAATTAAAATTCTGATATTCATTTCACTAAAAAAATGTATTCGTCCTGGGGGAGTAAACAAAACAAGTCACCTTTTTAAAAGAAAATTTTCGACTTGGGTAACAAATGTTATTCTTTAGGCCATTTCAAATTGTACCGAAGTACGAAATTGAGGTACGGCGTTCCTATAAATAGAAATACTTTCTTTGGTACATCTTATAGGATTGTGGGGGTCCGTATAAGTTTTGAAGTTGTTTGATATTGCATATCACTCAGTTCCAGTTCCGTAGTTTATTTAAAAATTGCTGTTTGAGACACACATAAGGGTATAGCTTCAGTGCGCTAATTTATGATAAAAAATACACTGCTTTATAAAGATATGTTGTAAGCCTACAGGCAAATGCATTTGAATTCTATATAGCCAGAGGCCAATTCAGTTAATTAATTTCTCGTTGATAAACTAACATATTCTCGAAGTGTCATAAATTTGAATATTCTATCAAGCGAATGTTGTGAAGAATTTTATAATAGTTTCAAATGAACTCATTTCAACTTTCCCAATATTATGTTTTGTTTTAATTTCTATTGAGAAAATATGAGAATGGGCGGTACATTAACTCGCATCCATTCGTGGTACAAGACGGTAGGATCAAAACAAATCATACTAATGTGTTCTTTCTTTCTACAGTTTTTTTTTATAGAAGAATCAAGATAATAATATGTAGAATTTGCTTGTCATTTTGTATCTTCAATAAGAAGAGTTTGTGCAATTCTGGTACCGTAAACAATAAGCTACGATACGGTAGGTAACCAGTAAGCAGTAACGTTAGGTAGGCCTACAGGCAAGCTTATTTTTTCCTGCTATGGGTTTGAAAATTTAGGTCGGCCTATACCTTAGGCAGTAGATAGGGATGCATCATTATAGTTTAGTATATCTGGACGATTTTGAGACCTTTTTGAGCATAATAACAAATAAATAACCTTTGTCCTACAGCACTAGCCATTCTAATGAAAAGGAAATCAGAAATTAAATATAATAACTTATGAGTCAAAAGTTATCACGAATATGTAATGTGTACTAAAAATAATACACACCCTATGGACCAAAACCCTAATAATACCGAAATCGGAATGCAGTATCAATGAATCAATGTGCATAAAAAATAATTGGCTCGGAATAAATACTGAAAGTGAATAATATAAATAACTATCCATAACCCTCATACCACATCAACATCTGCCACCTGTCACCCCAAACACGGCAGCTTTAAGGAGTAACCAAGATCCTACAATAATCTGAATCACCGCACTCAACAACCGTCGGCTGGTCATCTATCTAATCCTAGAGGTTCTGGGCTCGAATCTCGGCTTCACCTTCACTTTTATTCAGCACTTACACGATGTTGCACGCTTGTTGATCACTTCACTTCACTTCACTATATGCCGTTTTCACCCTTGAGCCTTGACGTGAGTAAGACTGGGGACGCTGAACTCCTCGCCGGTACAGATCGGTTTCACGTGACCTTGGTCACGGCTTTCCTCCGCTATATAAGTTCAGCATGCTCGCAAGCCGGCATGGTAGCATCATGCGTCCATGTATAAGCCCGCTACGGCTTTCCGATGAATCCGAGAGTAAACATGATACATCAATCAATCAAAAAAAAATTGATAAAAACATATATAAAAGATTTATTTATTTCCAAGTTGGGATAAACATCGTCAAATTTCGTTAAAAAGGTAAAAATAAGGCAAGAAATTATGAAAATATAAATAAATGAACTAATGTACAAAAAGAGGTAAAAAAACGAGAGAAAGTTATTCATTCATATAAATAATCCAAAGAAAAAAATTAATAATTGGTTCAATCAATCTTCATTGCAGGAATATCCGATCACCGAAATCTGAAAAGAGACAGAAATTTTCGAAGAGTATTAGTTCAAACAATTCGACCAAAGAGTCATAAAATATCTAACATTATTATTTCTAACATTAGTTCATTTCTTTGAATTACAACTTAGAAAACGAAGTATTCCGATGAAGGTTTCCCGGACTTGCGACAGAAAACATATTTGCATTTCAGGCATCTGATATAAGCTGTAGATTGAGATAATCATTAGTAAGATATTAACAGAATATTCATACGAATTTTGGCAGTTAGGAAGACGACTTCAAAGAAAAAAAAATGAAAAATAAGCTTTCCTTCTGGCCTACTGGTCGGATTTGTATGTAAATCTTTGTTGAATGGCACAATGAAAAAAAATTGAATATATTTTTCCGAGATGTTGCATGCCCTTATATCTCTCTGATGTCACATACAGGTACTATAGACATATACAACATGGCGGCGATATTTCAATAGATATTGTATTATTAACTTTTGTTCAGCTCAATGTATATTGAATACATTTTGACCTAAATATATATTGTGAATAATCATCTTTGTATCTAAGTATGAATTAATAAATTTACGATTAACTTACAATTCATATATATATATATATGAGCGAGTACATATCGCCATATCTCTCTGATGTCACATATAACTACTATAAGGCGGCGCCATTTCAACCGCTATTGTATTAATTTTTGTGAGCTCTATATATTAAACATATTCTGGCCTAAATATATTTCGTGAATAATCATCCTTGTGTTTAAGTATGTACTGATACATTTCCGATGAACTTACCATTCATAGATATCTGAGCGAGTACATTGCATTGAAGATGTATATACAATGGATGACAGATAGTAGCCAGGCAATATTCTTTGAAATTATGATTTCTTGCTTCTGGAAATAATAATAAGCTCAGTAAAATTTCGATGCGGCTTTCCATTTTATGGCTGATGTCTTAATATTTATCAACTTACCGGTTCCGGTGCTACAGCTTGAGATCAAGAAGCAAAGGGCAATGATTAAGCCTAAAACTTTGAAATTCATATTATTTTCTTCCGTTTGTTTCACGACAAATCTTAATTCAAATACAAATCTAGTTGAATATCAATATGGAATGTTAATATTACTCTAATCGAACTTGTTACTGAATGATCTTGTTGGTGGCTGAACGGCCTGTTTTTATAGTCAATTTTTGCGGTTATATATGTTATGTTTCGTTCACTTTCTATTGGTTTCATTTGTTTGTACAAATTACCTCGAGGATGGAGAATTGTCATTTGCACAAATAGAGTCGGTAAACGTCAACATTGGTTTAAATTGGTTTGTAAATCTATTTTATATTTTTTCAACAATACATCATCACTATCTTTATAAAGAACAGGCGCGAGACGATATTTATGTTTTGGGAAATCACCAGACAATTTCTCAAAACATTGGCAACGACTGTAATAAAGTTGTGACGAAATCAACAAACGAATGCCTGATGATGCAAGGACATTTAGCCAACAGACATTACGCCACAATTAAAATATATATATATATCTTAAAGTTAGGGTTATTTGTTAGGGGTTGGGATTAGGGTAAGGTTTAGAGTTAGTGATAGACAAAGAATTCTTTTTTTTAATGTTAATGGACAAATATAGTCGCTAGACAATACGTCAACATTGGTTTAATTTGGTTTGTAATTTTTTTTGTATTTTCTCACAATACATCATCACTATACATTACCTCATCATCAGATGGAGAAATTGTGATCGCTATAACATGATTTCAACGTAATTTTATGTTGCTGTCTTGCAATATTACTTCTGCAACATCTTTATAAAGATCATGCGTAAGGCGATATTCAGAGTTTGGAAATCACCGGACTATTTCTCATACATTGGCAACAACGGAAACTAAGTTGGGACAAAATAAACGAATGAATACAGGATGATATAGTCACTATGGGTATAATATCAGACATAATCTTGTTCGTATACAAATAAAAGTTTCATTTCGTAAGCTTTCGCAAGACTTCTTCAGACGGAACATAATAAATGACTGCAAAGAGAAACACTCGAATTAATACCACTCGGTATTGTGGAACTGAAATAATTTAATTTAGTATGAAACGCTAATGAAATTGTATCATAATGACGTAGTTTATATAGGTTCAAGTATATATTGTGAAAGGAAGAAGTGTAAATATAGGCTATTGTCCTCAATAAAAGTGACGTGATAATTAGGTCATTCTCTAACCCAGTGTTTTCCAAACTGTGTATCGCCAATAGTGTCTAGGTGTGTCGCGAACAGAACGAATTTATCGATAATTTTCCAATAAGTCATTCAATATGTAATAATTACCCAGATTTATCGATAATATAATATTTATAGCCGAAATTGAAATCTTTATAAAGAGTTGATTGTCAAAAGGGCAGCAAGTGGTCATTCAAGCGAATCTAAAATAATCCCTTATAATCATCCTATAATTTAAAACGTTGGGGTATCATTGATTCAAGTTCAATATTATTTAAACCATCACAATGATATCTGATCGAAATCAAATCTCATTTATAAAATTAATTTCGAACATCCTCATAGTCGAACACCTAAATGTGCTGTTATATTTCCTTTTTCACCGCAAGAATGAAAATTTCCTTTTCTTCGTGCTATCAGACGTGCTAGTGCCAACATGCGTCAACAAAAAGATGGCAAACATGAACTTATGACACTAAAAATACATTATTGCGTAAACTAATAGAGCTAACTTTATACTTCATAGTCAATTTTTAAATGATTTGTCGCGTCAAATTGTATTGCGAAAAAGTGTGTCGCCAACTGGAAAAGTTTGGAAACCTCTTCTCTAATCAAAAAGTCGCAATAAAATACCGAGTGTTAATAACTTTTTGCAGTCATTTATTATGCTTCTTCTGAAAAGCTAGATATAAAAATATAGCGAAAGCTTACGAAATAAAAAAAAATTTAATTGTGTACGAACAAGACTATGTCTGATATTATATTTGTGTAATATAATTCTTGTTTGTGCATCCCTGTGGCTTACGTACGTAACATACGGATCCACAACTAAAAGGGAGAAAAGACAAACGGTTTGCCGCACGACATTTCACAACTCTTGGCATATATATGAGTGTTTGCATTTGGACAATTGCCACCACTGCTACATGATATGGCGTATATAAAACAAGTATAAATATAGAATTACTGACAGTTACCTCCAGTCATTACGGTGCCGGTATAGTATGAGGCTTACTGGTTGTACTAGAGCAGGGGTCGGCAACCTTTACTATCAAAAGAGTCATTTTCTGCCCGTCCCGCCAAATAAAATTGATCTGGAGCCGCAAAACCTATTTGGCCCTTAAAATGGGGATGATACAGCATATAAAGTTTTATACTATGTATGAAATAACTATAAGCTATAAACTATAGTTTGTTGCATTCATGGAATTATAGAACCACAAAAAGAAATTGCCTTATAATTTATTGCTTATTTATTTACAATTTATATAACTGTTATACCAAATAATACAACCAAACTCGATCCACTTCTTAAACGTACATTTGCTCTGCTCAGATTTCCGCAACAGTTCCAAAATCTTTTTTACGTTTATCTCCAGCTTGGAACTTTTCAACAAATGCCTTGTACTTGTTCTGGAAATTTCTATCCACATTACATTTTTTGTTGTTGGGTAATTTCTCGACACATATCAAACATACATGTAAGCCAACACCGTTGGCAGTGAAAGCAAATGAATCTGTCCAGGCAATATTAAAATATATATTTTCCATCTGAATTTTCTTCTTTTTGGATTTTTCCATCATTAGCTTACCAGGGGTCGGAAATTCAAAATTTGCCACCTGCATGCGGTAGGATGATGTGTCCGATTGTGCCTTAATTGGTGACAGTGACTGACATAGAAAGTTCCCGAATCTTTTGAGTCGATCATGACGTCACAAAAGGATATCACATATAGAACATTTGCTATTACTACAAGATGCGGCTGATACGTTGTGACGCCTGTTTTAGTTGACGAAATATTAAAACCTTTTTTATTTCAATGTGACAGTATCACCTTGATCTCTAAAATGAGTGGTGCGAAAACAAAAAGTCCAGTTATTAATTTCAATATATATATATATATATTTGAGGCTACTGCAGGGAGCCACTGCAGAGGGGCTGAAGAGCCACACGCGGCTCCGGAGCCGCGGGTTGCCGACCCCTGTACTAGAGGCATTATACGAGTCGCAAGCCGAGCCCTAACCCTGCTTGGTAGGACTCATACGATACCGGACCCAATAATGAAACCTTATGATGAGTTACTGATTTATTCGCAAATTACACGAATTAGATTTTATATAAAATCGGAATTAGGTCACATATAATATCAAATATTACCCAATTGCACTTTTCCTTTCATCCTATTTTACTTCGTCAAATGAGCTAAACGAAATCGCGCGGAAACCATTCAACTTTATCCAAAAGTGATGTTTTGTGACGTCGCGTTGTCATGGACCAAAATACCCTCACCTAGATGATGTCATGGTGATGTATTTTCAGAAACCACAAAATATATTTGCAAACGTTGTGCCTAAATTTAAATCAATTCCGACGTATCGTAGACCTGCTTTATCTGTGTAAATATTAACTCTCCAGAGAACGAGATCGCCTCGAGATCATTCGTGCAAATAAATGTGATCAGAGAACGAAACTAAATTAGGAAATGATATGAAAAAATATAAATGTTTCTCCGAATTTAAGATTTTTTCTCATGGTCTGCGTCAGAGACCACGAAACTTAAACTTAAACTTAAACTGATACGAAACACAACATATATAACCACAGAAATTGATATAAAACAGGCCGTTTAGCCACCAACAAGATCATTCAGTAACAAGTTCGACTAGAGTAATATGACATTCAACTTGATTTGTATTCGTGAAACAAACGGAAAAGAACAGAATGGATTTCAAAGTTTTGGGCTTAATCGTTGCTCTTTGCTTCTTGATCTCAAGCTGCAGCACCCGAACCGATGAGTTGATAAATAATAAGACATCAGTCATAAAATGGAAAGCCGCATCAAAAGTTAACTTTGCTAAATATTATTCCCAGAAGCAAGAAAGCAAAATTTCAAAGATATTTCAATATATATTTGATTGCCTTTTCTTTTATTCATTCAGAAATATTTACATACAAATTCAATCAATAGGCCAGAAAGGAAGCTTATTTTTAATTTGGGCTTTCAATCTATTTTCTAAATTGATGAAATTCCTACGAATATTTTGTTAATGATTATTAATGATTATCTCAATCTACAGCTTATATCAGATGCCTGAAATGCAAATATGTTTTCTGTCGCAAGTCGGGGAAACCTTCATCGGAATACTTTGCTTGGTAAGTTGTAATTCAAAGAAATGAACTAACTATATAAGGTTAGATATTTTATGGCAATTCGCTCGAATTATTTGAATCAATATTCTCCGAATATTTCTTTCTCTTTTCAGATTACAGTGATCGTTGACTCAACTGATGGTGTTATTGCTGCATATTTCAAAGAATTAGTTTCAAGGAATTCTAATAGAGTTTATCGTGGTAATTTGTTTATTTTATTGGCTAATTATTAAACTGGAAACATGTGGCGTAATTCTAGCTATGAGTAGTAGAGTTTATGAATATTGCGGGTGCAAATTTTGACTATCGAGAATGCTTTAGTTTCGTTGCTATTGCTATTGGCAATATAGTGTGAGCTGTAAAATACTGCATGACGTCACTATTGAGTGATGTAAGCATACCGAAAAAGAATTGAGGCAAAAGAAGCAATATTTCTTGATGATTTTCAAGTTTGATGAGGATTGGACAAGAGTTGAGCGAGTTATCGCGCCTTGCTGACCATACCGGAACATATACATAAATAAAAAACAGAGCCGACCAATATACTTTTCGGATGCAAAGCAAAGCAATTATGTTTCTATATTCCCAGTCAGAAATTTATCTCCGGCGCATGTATGATATCCGCCCTTTGTCCGAAATGTCAAGTCTGGGCCATACATGTCTTAGAGTATTAACGCAACATCGGGCCATACTAAGAATATTAACTTGATCCGGACTTGAATTACATAAAAATCATAAAAGAATCATGTAAGATTCATACTTGGCTCAGATCTGGGTTATGCACGGCCTTACATAAACCAAGTAAGAACATTTTTATATTCACCGGTCTTATTTGCTGCCGGATAACCGGTAAAATACATTGAAGCAACGATGGCCCTCATTTGTT